>LSSL01000333.1:29070-87391 GCA_001953115.1 Smittium mucronatum | reverse complement strand
AAAAATCATCATAATTTGAAGTCAAAAGCAATTCTAAAAATTCTAAAAAACAGCGAAAACGTTATTATAATTGTTGAGAGTGTGTAATTAGAGATTTTAGTTAAGCAAAAGTTCCATAAAGGAGTCCAGTTCTGATTTATTTATTTTTGAAAAAGTTGCTCCTATAGAAAGATTGGATTCTCCTGGGTCCGATTTCAGGAAAATATAGTACCGCAAATGAGATTGACTCCTGAAACACCACTAAGATTAATCAAATAAGGAAGGATGACCTAAAGGTTTATTTCATCTACGTTTTTTTTGTTTTATACAGTAATTCCCAAATTTTCATTTCAAAAAAACCTCTATACGAAGAAATTAAAATAGAATTATTCCTTTTTTAATTTAAAACATTTTATAGCTTTTTTTAATATGAATAGTTCATTTTATTTAAATATGCAAAATAAGGCTACTTTAATTAGTTAAATTGATTTTAAAATAAAATTTGCGCTTATTTAAACCGATTAAAATAATTTTAAGTGACTGTTGATTAAATTATAAATGATTTAAAGTGAAATTAAATCCAATAGTTTTTTTTATAAATTAAATATAAAAGTAAAAAACATTCGGATAACCCAAAAAATGATAACAGATTAATTAAAGCTATTTTATTTTTGAATTTAATGTAAAAAAAATTATTTAGAGGTCGCGTATTTTTTTAAAAAAGTAATATTTCAGGAATTTATATTTATATATCTATTAATTCAAGTTGTTTATTAATTGCACTATCTCCTTTTTCCCTTTTTATTATCATTGAAAATACCAAAATATACTCTAAAAACATATAATATGTAATCTTAAAAGAGTTTAAAAGTTTTTTCTTGAATTCGATTTAGTTTATAACGAGCTATGAGAAAATAAAAAAGAACATTTAAATATTTAATCACTAAAAAATTGAAATTAAATGTATCAAAAAATTACTAATTTTGTAGCTTTAAGGTTAACGAAATTTTTATTAAGGATATGATTCGGTAGGGTTTAAGGTGGCAGAGTTAAGACTTATCAAAATAAATGCTATTTTTATAATTGCGTACCAGCCAAAAATTTGAGCACAAATCAGAAGTTTTATAGTTTCATAAACTCGGTTTAGAATCCAAATTGATAAAAATAAAACTCATAAATGAAGGAGATTATATAAAAAAAAAATAGTTATTAATTTTCCGAAAATTATAGTAGGAAGAAGAAAATGTGAGCTCAGGACTACTGATTTCCTCATAGAAATATGCACTAAATTTTTGAAAATAGGTGATTATTAAACACGATGTGTGATCAGTTTTTCTTCCTAAATAGAAAAACTAATTTTTACAGTTACATTGGGGAATAAAATAGAATTTTAGACACAAGCTAAGAATCTTGATTTAGATTTTACATTAAAATTAATATATCAAAACTACACCGAAATAATTTCTGTTATCACAGATATCAATCAGATATTTATCTCAATGCCAATACCTATTGTAATTAGTGATGATAAGAATTAATAAAATTAAATAACAGATATCCTAAAATTATATTCTGAAAGATAAGAGTTTATTGGGGGTATAAAAAGAAAAAGAAAAAATTAATTTCAGATTCAACAAGATAAGTAGCTATTTTAGCTGATGAATTTTATTAGATCGATTTAAGGAATATTTTTTGGTTTCAAATAGCCAAAAATCAGAAAAAAACTATCTGAGAATAAAAATCGAATTAGTTTAAGTGTATTATATACAAATATTTATGGAAAATGAAATTACTCTTTTCATAAATTTTTTTTCAAAAAAGCAATATATATATATAATTTTTAGCATAATTGAAACACTGAAATGAAATATATGATATGATATCCAAAAGCATAGATCTACATTTTAAAAATAACCCGAATTGGTACGAAGGGTTATTTTATCTTTATCAAGACAAATTATGGGCTTTATAAGATAATAAAACTATTAAATATTGGTAAAAAACCTAAAAATCTAACGGTCACTAGATTTTTTAAAAGCTTCCTTAAAAATAAATAAAGATGTTGATTCAGAATAACTAACTCAATATGAAAAAATAAACTAAAATTAAATTTTGACTTCTTGAAGTCAAAAGTTCTTTTTGAACAACATATCGAAATTAAAGGATAAAAAATTTCTTTTAGTTTGGAAAAATGGGCTGTAATATGAAATTATGCCGAAATTTTCAAATAGATTAAATTCTTTAAAATTAGATACTTTCAATGAGAACAAAAACATATTCCGATATTTTTTTTATTTTTTAACCCAATAGTTTTATAATAGACAGATATATTCTGCAGCTGCTAAAATTTTGTAAAAATAAAAATTTGCATTCGAATAAATTGGTAAATCAAAAAAAATATATATATTAATCAAATCAATAGCATCAATTTAATCACTCGAAAAAAAAACGGCTTTAAGACAAATAAAAAGTAAAAAAATGTAAAAAAATGTTTTATTTTTGAGTTTTTTTAGAATAAATATCTAAATTATTATGAAATCATCATCTATTTAATTAATTATTTCATATATTAGTATAGTATTTTTTTATTTCTTTTATTTTGAAAAATATATATCAAGATCTATATTAGGTCTATAATACCAAAAAATCATTTTTTTGGTGATTTTGGATCAACTTAACTTGAATAATAAGTTTTAATTTTTTTAGAAATATGTGTCGTAGAGATATTTAAGGATAAAATAAAGCGAAATTGGTCGTTATTAGAAAGAGTAAAAATTTTGATTTTTTTTTCTTTTTGATCAA
Source organism: Smittium mucronatum (assembly GCA_001953115.1). Taxonomy (NCBI): domain Eukaryota; kingdom Fungi; phylum Kickxellomycota; class Harpellomycetes; order Harpellales; family Legeriomycetaceae; genus Smittium; species Smittium mucronatum. Next base: position 84,610 of record LSSL01000333.1, on the reverse strand, counting down.
ATAGAAAACAAGATTATTCAAATTACAAGGATATCTTTTTCAAATAAATATCATAACTTGACTTAACTATTGATAAAGGAAAACAGAAAGCTATAGTAATATGTTTTTATTACTCACACTTTATTATTCCAATAATATACTTATATTGTTACGAAAAATTCCGAATAATTTTTTTGAAGTTAATAGGGTTATAAAAATACTTTCTAAAACAAAGATTTTGAATTTCATGAATTTTTTCGTAATAAGTTATGAAACACACTTAATAAAAAAATTTAGAAAATATTATACAAATATTTTGCCTCCATTGAATAACAAATAAAACTTATAGTGCCATGCCAAGCATAAACCGGCTACATATGTGGTAGGATAACTCGAATTTTTTTTTTGTTCCCTCTCAAAAAACTACATTTGCTAGGATGAACCATTAGTAATATGATTCAAATTTTTAAATCATCATACAACGCCAAATTATTTTAAATAGAAAAAATATATTCTTTCGTAAGAATATTTTGGGCAAACATTTAACAAACGGAATTTTCATATCTTATTTTTTTTCAAATTAATTTAGCTTTTTAGCCCTATTCTTAGCATTATTATGTAATATTAGGATAGGTTTTCGAAAAAAATTCAAAATATTTTTATTAAATTTTATTTAAAATATAAAAGATACCTCTAAATACAACAATAATGCAAACATGTATATTCTGATAGTAAATTTACTGAATTTTTCAAAATAATCAGTAATTTTTCAATATTTAACCTAACTTTAGTTTCGATTCAAATAAATTTTTGCGGAGAAAAATTGAAGTTAAATGTAAGCTTAAATTTTAATTTTTTTAAAATGGGGTTCTTCTGTTAGTTTCCTCAGTCAAATAAAAAGTTAATGGAAATCAACGAGCTTTTTATATATGGAGGTATGGCAAGGATGAAAAACCTAAATATTATGGTATCTATGTATTCTATAAGATGGATAGAAAAATGTAATAAACCCGAGAATGGTATTTTTTAATAAAAAATATGTCGAGAATCTATATTGATGTCTCATTAATAGTTTATTTCTAATTTTTATGATATCTAGTTAAATTATAATATCCAAACAGCGTAAGAAGTGTGTGGCTTTTATTTTTTTAAAACTTTCCATATTATTACTGAAATTAATTAAATTTAAATCTAAATAAGATATATATATATATATATATTATAAAAAAATAAGCTATGAGAATAAAGGTGAAATTTTTGATTACAGTGGCTTAAATTCAATTGCTTTACTTGTATTTCTTTATCTATTTTTTTAGAATAATGGTGGATGTGAGATTTTCTACTATTAATATTTTTGACATCTGTTTATATTATGGAGCCAAATATCCGATTTTCAAAATGTTTTTTTTTAGGGGTATATTCATAAATTTCCGGGAGTTCGTCTGTAATGATATTTAAATCATATATATAAGAATGTATAAATGAAGTTTTTTCTATTATTTCAGGTATTTTACTTAAGATTTTCGGAAAAAATTTTCTCAACCCTCGTAATAATTGTGTTATATTGAGGCACTTTTTTTGTTATCAAAAGAAACGAATAGAATTTTTGATACCGAAAAAATCTCTCATGTTAATTAATTAATTAATATATAAGTGAAGTATGATATTTTAATCCACAAGTAGTTTTGACATTTTTTTATTGTTTTGATACTCAGTTATTTAACCCTTCATTATTTCAATTTTTTTAATTGGGTACAAAGTTTTATTTAATTATATTTCTATTACTAAAATTTTTTATGTAAAATTTGCTTAATTATTAGGTTTATTTAGTTTGCAGAAATATTAATGTTATTTTTAATAAAAATTCGCCCCGGAAAACATGAATTTTTTAAAAAGCCCATTATAAGATTGCTCAATTTTTTTAATTTTTAATTTTACTTTTTTATTAAAACAATGTGAAATTCGGAATAGTAATGATATAAAATAAAATTAGTGTTGAAAAAGTATACTAATAAAATATTAATCGTATTTTTAAGCTTTTATTAAAAAGATAAGTAATTTCAGCTCAATGAATTTTTTGTTGTGAAAATTCACAAAATATGTGGTGTTTTCACTATTTTACAAATAAAATAAACTTTAAAAAACTCTTTCACATAAACTATTAGTATATTTGGATCTATAGTATAATTAAAGGCTAAAATTTATTAAAATTACAAAGGAAATACAATTTAACTAATATCAACCGTGAAAAAATAAAATAGCGGTTTTATATGGACGTGTAAAATTTTTATTTAGAATAGAAATTGGTTATAATTATATTTTCAAATATTAAATCCATTATATGTCAAAAAAATTATCACTTAAAGTGTAAAATTAATTAGTAGTTATCAATATATAATATAATATAATTTTATAAAAAATATATATTAGAATTAAAATTGATACGCAATAATATGAATTAAAAGGTGTTATTTTATCTGGTTCATTGTCAACTAATAAACCATAAAATGAGAAATAACACCTTTTTTCCAAAAATATATTGTTTTAATCTAAAGATTTTGCCTTTTTAGATACTGAATACCATCGATGTTTTAATAAAGCATGTACTAAAATCCTTTATAGATAATATTTTTTGTATTAATAAAAAAGTTATTCTTCAGTTATTGATTAAATGATCATATAAATTTTCAAAATTATGTAATCAGGGTTGATTTTACCTGGTTTATCGGAAACTAGAAGCATTATAGAATGCAAATACAGATTAATAGCACAAATTATAAATTTCAGAATGTGTCTTCTGTTGCAATAGACCTTTAGGTTAATTTTAGTTCAAAACTTGAAATCATTTTAATTTTTATACACCTGAAAAATAATCTCCGTTTAATTGGGTCTTAGATTTCATTATATAATTTAATAGGATAAAAAAGAAAATTTAAGTGTCAGAACCCCCCCCCCTTGGTGCTGAAAATATCAAATTTTAATAGAAAACTATCTCATAATTCAATTTATACAAGTGCTATTCGATTAAAATTTTATGAATATTTTATTTGACAAATTGATTAGTTGAAAAATGTTTAATCCAATAAAAAACATATAATAATCACGAAAAAATATAAAATTCACACAATGATCAAAACTAAATACAACATATATTTACCATTTTATTTTTGTGGTTGGTTTGGGGAGCTTCGAAGTAGTTTAGAGCGTATTTGGATTTGTGTAAATAAGGAAGCCAGATATTATCAGCCTCATATTCATATCGAAGCAGCTTTTTTAATAATTTGGCAAAAATATAGAGGTAAATAAAATTTTTCCCATAATAGTTTTTTAAGCAAAAAAATTGTTCATTTTTTCCAGAATAAAGATAAAAAAAACTATAATTAATTATAGATGGGTTAAGAATTTTTTTTTTTAAAAATTGTTTAATTTCAAATTTGTCTTAGATTTAATAATTTTGGTTACATTTAGCCTTAGAGTGAAGCCAAAACAAAAAAACTTCCTAAAAAATTATTAATATTGTCAGTGAATACATTCTAATTTATAATTTTCCGATGAAAATAATACTAAGTTATACCTAAGATGTTGAATCCACTTGAATTTAGTCTCCTAATAAGATCCCAGATTTTTTTTATCGAGACATAAAAAAACATATTTTTACTCAAAGGCATATTTTATGATTTTACTGTGCATTTTGCATCAAAATTTCTATAAATATTTCTGTTTAAATAAAAGGGGGTTTTAAAATATAAAAATCTAAGGCTCTTATATTTTAGTTTTATTTTATTTTATTATCGATTTTAGATTTCCGGACTCTAATTACTTATCTTTAAAAAAAACAACAGAAAATGAATAATTAAATTCATGGTTATATATAAACGTATTTCATGCTGGGTTGGTTCAAAAATAGATTTTTTTGGCATCGTTTTATATACCAACGCATATATTGTTCAATATTTTAGCTTAATTTTATCTTTAATCATTTTATTGGGTTACAAACACATATTTTATTTTAAAAATGAACCAATATCCTTATAATTGTGATATTTTGAATAAAATCACTGAAATAATCATCTTTTTGACATTCCATGAACTGGGAGATAATTCTAATTAAAAAAACCCGAAATTCGTTCAATTTGACCTCCAAAAATATTATCAGAGATTTTCTAAGCATCTATTTGCGTTTATTAATGAAAATAAATTCTAAAAATACAGATGTTTAATAAAGAAATTAAAATTAAAATTCTTCTTCTGAGCGTATATATCATCATTATCGGTTCAGAAACAAATCCTAGAGCAAAATTTTCTCTATAATTTGTAAATATGTTGTGTAATTACCCTTGATAATCCTCTTTCCATTATTTTTTTTATATTTATGACTTTATCGGATTTAAAACTTACTTTTTGTATTTATTTTTGAAAAACTCCTTTAATTTACCCGATTAAAAAGCCAAAGAAGTTGGTATTATATTCTAAAAAAATTAAAATATTTCAATTTTTTCACATAGAGAATCTCATCTCTAGTAAAAAAATTCAGGATTTCGTGGAAAATTTTTGGATTTTGAAAACTCTATTTATGTGAAAATATTGATTTGGGATCTTAGCATATTTTTCAACTATTTCCAACTATTCACTTTTATAAATATTTTTTAAAAAAAATACAGAAAAGCTATAGATTATACTCTCACCCATATTTAATTAGTTTTTTTTAATTCTGCTATAGATTTTAACTAATATTTTTTAGTTTAAAATCTCTTGCTCAGATCCTCGAATTATAAAAAAAATACAGTATTAAAAAGAGAATTTCCGCTTTTCTGTACAATTTTATGGGATAATATTGATTATTTCTGTTAATAATTTTGGTTGTGCTCCTCATATATGATTATTAAAAGCGTATTTTTAAGCTTTTAAGTTTCCATCAAACTAAATATTTTTTTAAAAAATAATGATTTACCAATTTTTTAGAGTAGTTTCGGTGATTTAAAGAAAAATTTACCATCTAATGATATATATCTATCGCATATTTTTAATATATCATATCAAATAAAACATTAGAATTTCCAATATTTACGCTGATTCTAGAGTTTAATATTTTTTGTATTTGGCCTAAGCATTTTTTTTATCATGTTCGAAAAATGCTCTATCATACTATAAAATTTGAATGGTTCAAATTTTAACCATTAAAGATAAGAATTGTTATTTTTGAGAAATTATAAACATAATTTAACGAAGGTGATAAACAATAAATACAATAAAATTTGTTAAAATAAAAGTAAAATTTTTCCGTTTTTAATCTGCAAGAGGTCTATGAAATATTTTCTCTATTTTTATTGGGAATTATTCAAGTGGTTCGGGCCTATTTAATTTATTTTTTATTGACGTCTTGTTTTTTTTCAAAGGTTGTTTGCTGTGGCTTTAGATATATATGACTACCAGAGGCATCTAAAAAGGCTTTTTTTCTTTCTTTCATCCAAAAAATTGAGATGGATCTGTAAATAAATTTACTTCTTGATATGATTTTACGTCCTGTCATATTATCATTGTGATAAATTTATTTTAATTTCACACAAAATTTCAATTCACTCTAACAAGAAATACAAAAATCGATTTTTTTTTTATATTATATAGTTAAATTTCTTGAATTTCAGTGTAAATATCACTTCTCTTAATTAGTAATCACTGTGATGAAAACATAATATATATATATATATTTAAATTAAAAAATAAGTTTAGCATTTTTAACATACTTGAGTAACTAAAAATACCATAAAAATATGAAAAGAGCTAAATAATTTCTTTAAAAATATATCAATCAAAAATATTTATGAAATTACAGAGCAAAAAAACAACATTTGAAAAATATTACATATTATTATTTAATCGGATTATCATTTTTTGGCTATAGATATTAGAGATTATCTTCTAAATGAAAAAATTTTACCCTTAAAAAATGTGTTTAAAAAAGTTAAATCTTTATCAAATCAATAAAAAAAAGAATTAAAATTTTTCTAATAAAATTTTATTAGTTTTCTTGAATATTAACTTTTTTATTTTTTTTATAGATTATAGAAATAAAAATCCCTTCCTTAGGGAAAATTTTTTTAGTTATATATTTAATAAAAGTTAAAATATAATTTTAGTTAAAAAAATGAGATTCCCACTCTCAAAAAAAACCCCCCAAGATAAACGATTAGTGATGAATATATTTAAATAGCTTATCTTAATAAAACAAAAAGTCTCAAATGTTATATTTTTCAAATGAATAGGAAAAAATTCAACCAAAAATAGCTATTATTATTTTTTCTTGATCTATTAAAGTTTTTCAATAAATTTTTATTGGCGAAATTTTCAGTAAGTTTTTATTAGAAAAATTAGTATATGTTATTTTATCCAGGAAGAGAGCATAATTCTGTATTTTATTGTAAATTATTAATGAGAAAATAACCATAATTATCAATTTTTTGAAAGGTCGGAAAAAAAAGTTGAAGTTTACATAAAAAATATTCAAAAAAATGAAAAGTATATCAAATGTGTTAAAATTAAAACTAAAACTTTATGTTATTTGATTTATAATTTAAACTTAAATTTATGCAAAATGTTAATTTATAAATCCATAAAAAAATTGAGTTCTGTTAATCATATTTTTAAATTTGACCAAAAAACCTTTAAAAATTTGAAAAATGGATAGGAGTTTTACAGTCTAAAATTTATTATATTAAAAAATTTCCAATTATTTTTTCTTAGAATCGTCATAGAAGTAATGACTAATAATCGTAATTATTCATTTTCTTAAAAAATATAATTTTATATCGTAATTAGATGTTTTTGATGTCATAAAGCCTCAAAAATTGATTATATAAAATAAAATGATATTTAACGCTTAAAAATAAATAGAAAATCAGAATAAAATTGTATAATTCATTTAACTGCGCAATATACCCCCTTTATACTAAAAAAGACAAAATTTGTTTAAACATAACACTGCGGAGGTTTTTATTTTAATATAAGAAATAAATTTAATTATGAGTTTTACCAAGCATAATAACAAATTTTAATAATTTAATACTGGATTCAGTTTGAAAATTTTCAATGTTTTAATGTAATATATTTTAATAAATTTTTTTAAAAAAAAACAACAGTGCAAGATAAAAATGATAAAAAATATCCTCATGCGCGTGGTAAATATTGAAAGTTAATTAATTAAATATAATTTGGTAATGTGTTCGAAATTTATTTAGAAGAACTGGAGGGAAATCAGTGAATCATCCAAAAAAGCTATAAATAAAAGCTAGATTTTATACAGCGTAAATAAATAAATATTTTATTTGGTAGATTTGATTAATTAATTGTAAAATTTTTGTATTTTTTTTAAAAAAATTATAATAACAATACCATAATTTCTTAAAGCTATTGGTCTTATCTACCTTATATGTATGAATAAAGACGAAAAAATAGGAATTAATAATGAATTTGGCAATTTTTTTAAAAAGCGGTTTTAAAGACATAGGTATATCGATAAGTGTATTAGTTTCAAAATTAATTTACAAAGATGCATCGGAAATGATACGGCTTCTGAATTCAATATAAAGCCTAATAATTCTTTTTCTAATATCTGTAAGCTACAAAGAATTTTTTCCGATATTTTGAACCGAATTCATGCATCCTAACTCTAATAGCTCTAGATACTTACAATTTTCGATCGATTAATTTGGTTTTGAGTTTTACCAAAAAAATCTCAACTCAGCTATACAGAAGACAAGTAAAAATCGTTTGAATCTTCAATATTATATTAGAAGCATGAAATAATCAAAAATAATATTTTAAAAGAATTTTTTAATTTTTCAAATATTCGCTGTATAAGTGAAATCTTTTCAAACATAAAGAACCATTTAAAAATCAGCGAAATAATTTTATAAAGCAGCATGTTTTATATATCATCGGATTTTGAGATAAATCAAAAAATGTGATTGGGTTTAAGTAATTTTTTACTTGATCTACTGGAAGAATTTCAAGACGTCTATCAAAATTACTGAACATAAAAAGGTATTAATTGTAATAAAAACGCTGAAAAATGTACCGAACCCCTTTTTAATCTCAAGGAACAGTTTCTAAAAAGAGAAAAATGATAAAAACTTCATTCAGTGATTAAATTTGATGCTAAATTTCGGTTCGCGAGCAGAAAATACCATCCAGAAGTTCGGAAGTTAATAAATATCAAATCTTGTATAAGATTTGTAATTTTCAAAAAAAATAAAATAAAATCATCCACAGACCCATTTGAGTACACCGGTGTATATTTAACAGATATCATGTTTCAACTCTGTTATTTTGTTTAATAACCAAGTCTGATAGATAGAATAGTAGAAGATAATAAGTTTTTTTAAAGAAAATCTTAAACAAAGCTAGGAAACTTCATTATATTCTATAAAAAATTTCTAGGAGCATCTTATCTATTCTGGTATGGAAAAGTTCTACTTTAGAAATATTAATTTTAAGAAAATCAAACTTCTTTGTTAAGAGATAAAAATTATGTGGAAAAATATACCGATAAGATAATTTTTTTTGAAAAAATTCTAGAAGGTAGTTGGAAATTTTATCTTAATTTTTATTTGAGATTATTCACATGATTTAAATAGTCAAATTAGTTTACGTAAAAATGCTAAATTACCAAAATTTTCGGGGGTTTTATATCCAAGATAGCTAATTTTACAGGGGAAAATCAATTATTTTAAATCGTTTAAAATTGCATCAAGTATCATAGAAATAGAGCCCGAGTATTTGATAACATGCAATGAATTGATACTTTTGAATTACTTATCTTTTAAATAATATATATATATATATATAATTCAAATTATAACCATAATTTTGACCAAAGACTACAGTAAAAAGAGTATTTAAATTTTTTTGGATAAAGATAATAATAAGATTAAAATGTATTTCACTTTTATCATTTTTATATCAGATAATCGTATTACTATTAAGCCATAATATCAATATTTTCCATAGTTCAATTATAGAATGGATTAGAAATATCCGATTCACTTCTTGAATAAAATATTGATTTTAATACTTATTTGATTCGATTTAATCTTAAATATTGAAGATATCTTGTGGAAGAGTTTCTTATTTTTGAATAATTTATTCAATGAAATTATAAATATGATTATAACAATAGTTCCTTGATTTTATTCAAATATAAAAAAAAAGTTGAATATTTTAGAACTTTCTTATACAGAACTATTTAAATCTTGATCAGAAGTTTTTGCTGGCGAAATTTATCATTGTAACAGTCTATACTGTATGCTTTTTTTTATGAAATTAATTCCGTTTGATTTTTTTGGAATCGGATTCTATATTCCAGTTAAGAATGAATAAATAATCGCTTCGAAACTGTTGCCGCGTGGCTAAAGGTGAGGATACTCTAATTTCATAATCTATGACGCTCATAACGCCTATATCTAGCAAAAACTTCGGGTAGTTATTACTCCCTCACACCGCTTATCCATACTTCGCCAATTGCTCACATTATTTACAACACTATATTTTTTTATAAAGCCCTAGAGCTAGGGATAACAAGCGAGAACCTTTGCGGGGGTTTGGAATTGGAATCTAAATAAAGTAAAATCAAAGAAGAAATAAAATGTTACATCACTGGTTCCATATCTAAGTCGAACGATGGGTCTAAGTCATCATCTAGCATAGGCGAATCAGAATCTATCAATACCAAAGTATCACTATCGCTATCTCTATCTTCTGCCACCTCCCTCCAAGCAGCAACTTTCGGGGCAAAGCCGTAAGGGTAAGCGCCAGAATCGACCAACCAATGGTCGCGCATAGCCATGCTAATAGCACTAACTGAGATTTACCTCACTAAGCTAAAATAACTAAACTATTAAAACGGACTAGTAGGTAATAATCACAGTCCGCGAAAAGTAAATAAAAAAACCTTAGACAAACTAAAACGGAGGCTGATAAAACTAACAGCAAAAAGTATAAAAATAAATTCTATTGAGAATATCGAAATTAAAAATTAGCCTAACTAATTTATAAAATGACTAAAAAGGATCTTTAAGATATACTAAGATTTTCAGATTATAAAAAATGTGTAGCTCCACCTAGGACAAAAATGTGCGTCCTACCACTTTAATTTAAGAACTTCAATGTTTTATGTTGACTGATGATAATGGCTTTTGGCTTATTGGATTTGTAAAAATATTTTTTAAATTGATTTCTGCAAATATAACTTTTTATTTCCATTCAAAGCTTTTTTAAACATTTTATACAGGCAATTTTAAAAACTTATTAATTTCATCTACTTTTTAAAATATGACCCATTTGTATTTTGAAATCCCTTTTTCAGGGGTTTAAATGTAAATTTTTAAAGCTACGCCAAATTTAATCTCAAAAATAAACAAGTATTACAGATCTTATATTGCCCGATTTTAATTGTAAGCATACAAAAAATCATTGAAAGATAAGTCTTAGAAGTCTTAATTCCACTTTTCGACAACTTTAGATATTTAATAAATTATTTAAAATTAATGGAAAATATGAATTCCTCTCACCATAACTTTTTTTTCTCAAAAAACGATAGATTTCATTGTTTCTTTTTTAAATGAGCCTTATTTGCAGATAACCCCAATAAAAACTAAGTTATAAGCAATAGTAACAACTGTGTAAAACTTAGAAAATATTGATATCCCTAGCACAGACAGAGCCCTCAAAAGATCTACTGAACTCTATCTAAGAGAAATTGGAGCCATATCCAACATTAGATAAGCCTTACCCTGAATTGATTTAAGTGGGCTGGGTTGCAGAGGAAATATACATATGTGCGTTAAGCTCGAGGCTAGTTAATAAAAATTCACTGAAATGAAAGAGTTTCTTGTTAGAGATGCTTTTAACGAGATATTCAAATTTTAGACTCTAGTTATAAAACACCGATATTTCTGCCAGGGCTTTCCTGCAACAGGCTGCTAAGCTCTGGAGCCAATGGCAGATCACTGGCAGAAATATAAGTTGAGCTAAAAACCATTCAAATTCCTAATTAGGGTATGAGAAAAATAAAAATGCATTTTTATTTTGTTCAATAGAGAGCGGCTAAACATAATAAGACTAGCTCATTGCGTGAATTTAAATATGTAAATGGCCAGTAAAAATCATTAAGAACAGTATTCTGTCTTGATTAAGAATCCGCCATAAATAAAATTCTCCAGCGACCACCAATCATATAATAAAAAAATCGTGATATTAGCTAGTAACAAATGAATTTCCAATAACTTCAGGCAGAATATGGATATAATTGGGTAAATCGAAAATACACACATTATGAGCTAATCCATTATAATAAAACAAGTAAATTATGAACTAATTCTCACTGTAAAGAGTTCAACTATTTCTAGCAATAATGAGTAGGAATTAGAATACACAATTATTTCTATTATATTTTGTTGGAATATATTTGTATTGTTTTGAAAAATTTCCGAGATGATTAGCGAAAAAGCCGTTCATGTTATCGACTCAGGGAATATTCCTCGCAATAAATGTATATAATAACTGTTACTTTTACTTGAAGGATTTATTTAGTTTTTTTTCTGGGGAGCGTTTAGTTGCTTTATTCTCTATGTCTTCCGTTATGTTTTCTTTTAGATTACTTGAAAATCTTCCAAATGAAAAAACTATTTCTAAGAATATTGTCATCTATGTTCATCTGCGGCTTGTTATATAGTATCAATAGGATAGTGCCGCAAAGAGGAAGTGAGTATTTTAAATTCATTTCAAAGTTCATAGCAAACTATTATACATACATAGAGGCGTAATATTCTATACACCGTTTTTTGTTATAATTTTTGTCTCTTCTGGTCTTAGTCAAAACCCCTGACTTTGTCAAATCTATAAAAACCAAAAGAATTATGGGACATTTAGACAAATTCTATGAGATAGCAATTAATAACAACAATTCAAGATCCACCACAAATGGATTTAATAGTTCAGCCACATATGTTGTTACTCAATTGTTGGGCACAAATGCTTGTGACGTGAGAATCCAACATTTTAAGGTTCCTATTTGGACTAGCCTGGGAACTCCAACGCTAACCTTGCACCAAAATAACCAGACCATCGAATTTATACCCAGCACAGATTTTGCTTGTAATATTTTCCCTGCCCTTTATTTTTTATTTTGCTCAAAAATAACCAAATTTCTTCTGTAAAACTACTTTATTTGATGTTAGATCACAGATATGGTGGAAATAGCGCTACGATTAAAGATTCTGAAATCGTTTATGTTAAGGATGGGGGTTGTGATCTTTCTGAGTATATTAATCTAGAGATAAAAGATAAAATTGTTTTGTTTGAGCCCTCGAAAAAATGTTCCTTATTTGAGGGTTCATTTGCCCTTGAAAAGGTAAATCTGATTACTTTTAAAAAAAACTTATATAGCTCTACTTTTTCTTTATCAAAAAGATGAATATATTTCGTTCTTAAAATATCGAAAGTTGGGTGCCTCCGCGGTTTTAATATCCACACCGAAATCAGCAATAAAACCGTCTTTTGCCCGAGTTCGTATAGTCGATTGGAAGGAAGGAGATCCATTGATGAATATTCCAGTTTTATCGCTGACATTTTCAACTTTCAAGACTTTGTTAGCTGGAATTAATAACGGTGCCAGAGTAGACTTGGTTACCAATACTGAGATTAAGGTTGTTACTACATCTAACGTAATTTGTGAGGGGAGAGCGGGAAACCCTAACAATACTATCGTGATTGGGTCTCATCTAGGTAAATGTTATAAAATAATAATTTTTTCATATATTAAATTTATTGGAATACGACAGATTCGGTGGCTTTTGGACCTGGAATGAATGATAATGCCTCGGGATCAGCAGCCACATTGGAGATATTTTTACAAATTTCAAAAATGAGCAGAAAAAAGACACTGAACAATAGACTGGTATTTATTTGGTTTGGCTCGGAAGAAGATGGGCTGTTAGGATCAAGACATTTTGTCAGAGAACTTCAAAAGTCGTCTAGCCCGCACGAGTCTCACGTTAGGCTGGAGCAAATAGCATTGAATCTGAACTTTGATATGATTGCATCGCCAAATTACATTCCCATGATCCACAATGGGAGTGATGCGCCTAGCAGCGCTAGGTGTGGGTCTATAGTAGTGCAGCGGATGTTTGAAAAATATTTCAAAAAAGTGGCAGACAGAAAATACAAAATAACAGATATGGTGGCCGGCTCAGATTTTGTGCCATTCATGAACGCAGGAATCCCTACCGGAGGGATTTTGACTGGAGCTAGCGAAATCAAGAATGAGGAGGAGCGGATATTGTATGGAGGAATAGCCAATGCACAACTTGATCCCTGCTATCACAAGGACTGCGATACAATAAACAATGTTAACGAGGAAGCACTTGGATTAATGTCCAAAGGGGCTATGTACACGATTTCGAATTTTGCACAAATTAAGGACTTGAGAAATCAGTTGGCCAAATGCTCATGATGGAACAGTAGTATAAACTTTTGGTTGATTTGAAGTCTCATTAGTTCTGTTTTTTGTAACTTGTGATTTTTTTATAAAAAAAAATGCAAGACTATCGCACTTTTATCCCATTCTTTGTTCTACAATCCGAGTAATATAGTAATAAAAATACTACCCAATTCATCGCGGTACAAATTGTCTGAGGAGATTATAAAATGTTTTGGAGCTGCTCTGTTTCTAAATAAAATTTGCATTAAACTTTTCTGGTTAACATATTTGTATCTTAGATATGGATTTCAAGCGAAGGGAATTTAGATTACCCAAACCATAGCCAAGGTTGTCTGTTATGTACTAATTACCACCAAAAAGAACATTATATATCAAATATTTACATTAAAGATGCTTTAGTTGTAGTAAGTTGTTGATCTTTAGATGTTTTTTTACCAGTGTTAGCTTTTCACGAGCGTTTATTAGAAAACAATATTTGCCCAGAATGAATTTGAGGATTACTGAATTTCTGGGGATGCGGAGGAAATGTATGGATAAATGTATAGCAAATTTGAAGTGACTCTATAAATCAAGGATTTTAAAACAATAAGCTTGAAGTTTAGGGGATTGAGGCATTCACCCATTTTTTTTTTTTTGAATTTTTTTTGGATATCTAATGAAGTTATATTTAAGGGGTCAGTGATGTAAAAAAATTGAAAAAAACTTGTATTATATACGTGCAAGTGCTCTACACTCCCGGTTGTTTTGAGGGCTCATGCTGTTAGCTGTGCTAACCACGCCCTTAAGTCGCAGATTATTCCACAGTCCAAGATTGTTATTCTGTAGGTTATAGTTACAACAAAATACAAAAAATGGGCATGTAGTTGTATTATAAGTAATTATGAAATGGTAAAAAAAACTGTAGAAGCGGCCCTAGCATTTTTTATTAATAATCAAGGATAAAGATTTATTCTACAAAAAATCTACTTTTTTCATAGGTCTTTATTTCGCATTCTTGTACTTTTTGGCACAAACTTTATTCCTCAGATATTCTTGTATTATATTTAATTTATCTTACAAAGAGTATCATTCTCTTTGTATTAAACATAAAAAGACCTTTAGGACCCAACTTTTCTTAAATTTTATACGCTCTAAATAAACCATTCAGCTATACCTTAGAATGAATAGACATTTAAAGAAATTACGTCTTTGATTTCAAAAGCATAATAGAAATCCATTCCACATATATATAGTATTAGAAAGGATCTAATTTAAAAGACTCACAATATAAACTCTAATAGAAAAACAGCATTTGGATAAATAAATAAAAGCTGTTTTTTCGTTTTTGCGCATGTAGATTTTATTAAAGTTGGAAAAGTTCAATTATTTACCTATAATAGCTGCAAATTGTTTATAAAGCCACGAAAAAGGATATTCGGAAAAAGATTCTTTAAAAATAAAAGGTGATCTGCTGATTCAAAAAACAATAACAATAACAAAATGTGGCCAAAAAAGAAAAGAAACTTGGCTGATGGCTAAAATTCTGTGAACAAATAATGGATAAGATTTCAAGAAAAATGCAATACAGAAACTTTCTTTTTTTTTTTTTACGAGAAATTTACAGAAAAATCCAATCTTTTAAATATCAATAGGAACTTTTGAAAATTAAAACACATTAATGCCACTTTATAGTGTAAATTATACAGAGAAAACTAGATACACCGTTTCTACGAAAAGCAAAAAAAAATTTGATTGTTTTTTTTTCCGCTGGATTCAGTTTCAACAGAGATCTACTATAAAAAAAAACAGCTAAAGCAAATCACTCTTATTTTATTGTATGGTTTATTGATAATAAGACCTTAACGTCTATCACAGTTGTAATTTTTTGGCTAGCCAACTTATTTGAGTTCATTAAAAAAGGTTTGTTTCCGCATTTCAAATTCCTTTTGTTTATTCGAGATAAAAAAAAAAAAAAAGTTTATTCGATGTTTTTTTAGTAGTGAAAATTATTTTTCTCAATATTGTCGTTCAATTTTTAGTGTAATGATCAAATATTATTCTGGCCAGCTTAAGACAACTGGGCTGAAAGCATCAAAACCAAACAGATAATGGGCTGATGTATTTACAAATTCAATTCTTACTTAGTACTCAATAGTTTATTAAAGACAGTCTTTATATTTTATTTGCAGGTTAAGCCCTCATTGATAATATAGATATATTTGAAACAATATAAAAGCACCAATACTGTATTATACCGTATAAGTTCATCGTAATTGAATAGTATTGAATATAAAAATGTTGTATACACTTGAAAAAATAACAAATCCAATTAAAAAATATTCTCTAATAGTTAAAAGGGAAAAAACACAGCATTTCTGGTTGCATCAAGGTGAAATAAGGACACATTTCTAGTTAAAGTGTTTATGGAGCCAAAGCTTTTAGCTGAGCTTTTAATTTATTATAGTTGATTACAACCCACTTTATTCCGGTATATTACCTGCTTTGGAACCCGCATTTTTTTTTTTTTTGGTAATTCCAGAGGTGTGTGTATCCTCAAGGTCTGGATCTAATAAATCGAAAAAGAGAAAAGTCTCCAGAATATTTAATTACTTCCAGGGGTTTTTATCAATAGGATTATTAAACACCTCTCGCCACTAAACAAAATCTCGATGCCATATAATTCAATTTAGTGCTAGCTAGTTTTAAAATTCTAGTCTTAATAAATTGCTTATAATTGGTATTAAATTATTCAGTTATCCCGCCTTACTCCACATTAATTATTTCAGATAAAGGCATTATAAAATTTTCCCATGGGTCTGGATAGCTTTACTTGATGTATTTATTATTTACGGGGTAATATTGGATCTCTCACCATTAAAAAAGATTGCTATAATTTAATTCTAGCATGACCTCTTTAATTGCATTCAAAAATTTCTATGCCTCCAGAATATCTTTTGAAGCTCTAGACGCTTTCCCAATTTTTTATTCTGAACATCTATTCTCTAATACCACTCCATCTTTCAATAATGCATGCTTCAATATCTTCAAACCCCCCACACCCCCCACACTCCCCTCTTTTTTCTCTTCTCTTGTCGGAAATTTTATTTCCATCTATGGAATCTTAATCAGTGTATGTTATATAAACACTCTAATAACCAAAGTTTGTTTTTCTAGTTCAAATTAAAATATCTTTATTTCATCTCATTCTTTCCCTTTTTTTTTTGAAAAGAGAAGCTTCTTAATATTTGATATTCATCATTAATTAATCAATACAAGCACCATTAATATTCATCATATACATAATTTAAACATTCCACATCTCGAAAATATCAAAACACCTATAGTTAAAGATAATATATCTCCACTACTATATTTTTTAAAGGAAAGAATAGTTAATAACATAATTTCTATTAGTTATAGCAAAGTGGTTAATAAAGAAAAATATCAAGTTGCATTTAAAAAAAAACCCCCCAACCGAGAAACTATCAGCAGCATGAATTACAAATTCATCATTTCCCTTACCAATTTACTATTTCTATGCTTTCTTAATCGAGTCTTCTCTGCTGTAATACCACTCGAAAATCTAGAATTGGCCAATTTGATCTTGAAAGATTCTCCTGTTGTTCAATATATCGAGCTTTTGGGTGAATCTGACCAAGATATATTCAAAGACTTGGTGGGTTCTGATTCTTCTACGACTAGTCAGACTAATGGACTTGATGGCCAGGTTAGCCCTGTAGTTACCCCAGCTCCTCCAATAAATGTTGTTGGGGGGGCTGTTTCGGATACTGGAGAAGTAGGGTCTCCTGTTCTCTCAGTTCAACCCAATACAAATAGTTTCAATAACATCAATAACATCAACAATCAAATCCCTTCTACTCCCACAACCCCTCAGGTATTAGCCCCAACAGCAATACAGAGCCCAACCCCACAAGTTTCTTCAACCATTGATAAAGATACCAAGAAAGAATACATCGAAAGCGTCAACGAAAAATCAAGAGAAAGAAAAAATGCATTTAAAGAATCTATCCTATCAAGTAACAGATATCCAATCTACGACCCCACTGACAAAAACAATTTTTACACTAAAAGCTTGATTCAGAAAGGAAGGTTCGATATCTGCTTTGAGGGATACTGCAGTGGTGTAAAGAACTGCGTAACCAGCTGTATTGAACGCAACAATACCAGTAATTGTGTAGAAAACATGTACGTCTATGCCGTAGTTTGCAACAAGGTTCCTGCTTGCAGAAAAAATTGCGGTTTGCTTGAGTTTAGAGGATTCTTCGACTCTAATAAACCGTCCCCAAATAATGTTAATGGAACTTCTTCAAGCCCTACTCCCATTCAATACCCTTCAGGTGGAATCGGTCCCAAAAGAGATTCTATGAGTGATCAGAGCAAAAAAAGTTCATATTATAGGAGAAAAGCAAGAAGAGAAAGGAAAAAATCCGAAAGAAAAGCGAGAAACAGAGCGAGAAGGAACAGAATCAAAAAAAGAAAATCTCTCAATTACAACGACATGTACGATAATCTCGAATCTGACCGGCCTTTCCGTTTGAGAAAAAAGAAGATTTTAAAGTCCATAGTACCAGATGAAAGTTCCTCTAATCTCCCCCCTTCCAAATCTAGGCTATTTTTGGATGATACTCCCAAAGAAAGCTCAAAGGCATCGCGTGATTCAGCAAAACAAATTAGCAATATTCTAAGGGGTCTAGATAAAAAGAACGGATTCTCCAAGAAAATTAACATTAGTCCAATCGGAAGAGTTAGAATCAATATTGAAATATTAGGAAACGATAAATCTCCCTCAAAGATCTCTGATAACCCCTAAATCTTTTTAATTAAAACTATAGATAATAGCATCTAAACAGTCCCCTTATGTCTTTTTTTTATACTTTTAATATTACTATCGAAATAAATAAAAAGGGTTAATGCTTTCTCCAACATAAAACACCAATAGATTGTATAGCAGCAGGAGAATTCGTCCTCATAATCATATAAATTAAATGTCAAAACCAATTTTTTTTGCAAAAACCGATTTAGTTTAGCACAAATGCCGCAATATATCACATTTTGTTTTATACTAAAACTCACCAGTAATTCAAATCAACAGATATAATCAAATGAGTTTATATAAATAACATCTTCATTCAGTTCTTACTGAGTCCACTACTTTTTGAATTTTGAATCTTATCTATAAATCCAATAAAGAACAAATAGAATAAAATCGATTTACAGTTAATTTTAGTTAAAAAGTAACTCATTTTGATATGAATAATCCATTTTGATATGAATAATCTATTTTGATGTGAGTAATCCATTTCAATATGAATAGTCGATAGAAATGGGTACTAAAATGCTGTCAATTTCTGCATTCCTCCAGTCGTCAAAATAGCCTTTTTATTAAAATTAAAATTAAAATCAATCTATATTTTTTAGCTACATTCATAAAATTGAAGGAAAATAAAATATCCCTGATTGAGCCTAACCCTCTTCAAAACACACCTTATTTTTTAACATTTAAAAATATATGTATATTAATCCTTTGTTTGTGATAATTTTATTAATTTAAAAAGACTCCATACAACTAATGTGTTTTCAATTCTAAAAACAGGATGAACCCCACAAAGTAAATATGTAATATATAAGGGCATTTAATAAATGGATTTATAATTTCTTTTTTCTTTTCTACAACCTTTTCCTTGTAAAATCTGGAATAAAAAACAGAGGCTATCAAGAGTTTATTTAATCGAATAAAATTAATAATATTTATGTCTTGGACATAAGTCTTGAAAGTTAAAAATAAATCATCTCAAATAAAAGAAACACTAATAAAAGAAAAAGTAAGAAAATAGTTTGGATTTACAATAAATAAAGAACTATAATAATTCCACCAAGTATCGACAAAGAATTTTTTACAGAGTATGAAGATGCAGAATCAATGTAGTTTCCATAGCCAGAGCTTCGGCTATTATTCCCAAATCCAGAGTTCATATCAGAAGAATTCGACCCTGGGTTATCATAAATATCTGGTAGGTATTCGCCAAACTTATCCGCCAACGATAGTGTCCCTTTATCTCCTGGAGCAGCTGAAGCAGAAGTGTTTGAGTTTTGAGATGACTCATTTGACCCAGCTGGGCTTGACGCAGGTCCTGAAGTTTTTCCTATAGAATTAGCTCCTGGGGGTGGTGCTCCCATTCCTCCTGGGGGAGGGTACTGCATTCCTGGACCAGATGAGGGTGGTTGAGGAGCTCCATAATTGTTGGTGCTAGGAGGCTGAGCAGCAGGAGGAGGGGTGGGGGTTTGGGGCTTTGGAGGAGGAGGGCCATATTGTGAAGGGGATTGTGGGGTGGGACCCATTGGCGGGCGAGGTTGTTGAGGTGGCCCCTGTGGACCTGATTGAGTTGGAGAGCTGGCTGTAGACGGGATGTTCTTTTCGTTAGGGTTGTAATATCTACTCACACAAGATGCATTGCATATTGCTTGAGCACTGGCATCACTGCTAGCTTTAATACACTCAGCATGACACTCGTTTGTTTTTGATATTGCACTTGAATCGGGGCTAGGCACGCCGTAACAAGCTGCAACACAGTTGACATTACCATTATCATTATTACATTTTGAGGCTACGCATTGTTGTTGAGGGGTGACGTATTCCTGTGAGAGTACAAAAGAAGAGAAAATAATCAGGAAGGCATGAAAACACTTTGTGGAATGAAACATATTGTAAAATGAAAGATTTCTTGTATATTATTATACAATTTTGGATAAGTTTGGATATTTAAGCGATTTTGTAGAATATAAAGAATTCTTTTGGTTTTAGATGGGGAAATCTTTATAAAGAAATGGGGTTTTTTAGGAGAAATGAGAACAGTATTTATACAGAGTGTTATTGATGGTTAAAAATATAAAAATGGATTTATGAAGCTGCTGCATAGCTTTCACAAATATAAGATCTAAGAATAGTACTGATATTCTAAAAAAGAAACCACTTTATGTTAAAATAAGCTATATAGTTGCATGTAAACCCAGTAAAACCATTTCTCATAAATTCATAGATATAGACAAGATATGGCAAGTTTAATTGCGAGGTGATGTTTCAAGCATTGATATTTTTATATATCAAGGTTACGAGGAAAGGATGGAGGGTATTGGGTTTCACTGAAATTCAGCAAATAAAATACATATAAATTCATATAAACTAAATTTTTACAAGAAAGCAGTAAAGATACTTTGAAAATAAGGGGGGGGGGTTGTCGGATTTAGTCAAAATGTGAAGCCAAAATTTTGGGGGGAAAAAAGTGAAACTGGACAATAAAAATAGCACATTTAATAGAAATAATTAACTTTTTTTTACACTCCATTTTAGGCCTTTATGAGCCCAGGATGTATTGAATTCATATTTTTCCGAATATAGAATTTTATAATCGATGGTTGATGTAAATAGTCAATTTATACGAATTTATTCAAAATAAAACATCTGTATTGACCACCAAATGAATGTCATTTTTGTAAATTCGGCTTTGAAGAGGAAAAGTAAAGTTTGCTGATAGACGCTATTAAAGAAAAACTTTAATAAATCAGATGTAAAATAATGATACTATTCAGAATTTCAAGTACGAAGATAGAAAAGATTATATAAAACGAAAATAGATGGCTTAAGCCGAAAGAGTATCTTTGATAAAAAATGTAGGAGATGATGGTATGAAATAGAAATGATGTGAAGAAGAAATTTAATATTGGCAGAATAAAAGAAAGTATGGGAAAAGTAAAGAAACAAGTTAATGAATGTAAAATTTAATTTATGAGCATCGTTAGTTTAAAATATCACAGTATACTAGGGGAACGAAACTTAGATGATGAGGGTTTAAATTAAAAAGAAAATACGAGTTTTTTTTAATGGAATAGTGATGATATTAGTTGGTTCGGTAAAGATAGGGTCACATTTTTGGGCAACATGAAACATACAAGAAGTGAGATCACTGATACTAGTTGAAAAAATATGTTGAAAGTGGATTGCTTTACCTATTTGGAGTTTAACACTCTTTGAGCCCAGCAAGCTGTCAAATGTTTATTTTTTGTATTATATTATTTTCTGTTTATGAATATTAGCATATATTACTTAAATGGAGTGCGATCTTAGGCCATAAATCGGATGAAGTAGTTGTAATAAATGAGGTTTCTGGACTATTGTTATACTTCCAATTCACAGACTGGACATTTCGGATACTTTTTTACCAGTAAATAGAAAGAATCAAGTTACAAGTTTTTTGATGCATAATTAAGAAGTACACATATTTAATTTGCCAATACACTCTTAATTACGCAAAATGATAGGTAGAAAAAATAGACGAAATGGTAGTATGCAAATAGAAATGGCACCCTTTAATTGCATCACCTAATTTCCTAAATTACAAGGTATTCCCTATAGGGGATGATTATTTTTTAATTTATTTTTCTTGGCATAACAAATTTCTTTAACTAGTTTGATTTCCAGATAAAACCACTGGCCTGTTTATAATAAAAACACTTTTATCCAAATTATATAACGAATAATACAAGATTTGGCCTGATGATTTAAACTGTAATTTTGACACATTTGGGTGATTGTGTGTGGTAATTTCTTTCTGGGCATATAAGGGTTATATATTTTCCAACGATTTGAACTAGTTTAGGCATTTCTGAAAATTTGGTTTAAAAAATAGATTTTAAAGAGAAAAAATTCTTTCTATGGACAAAAATGGTATATACAGGTCGGCAAACGAGCTGTTATGCTATTTCCTATTGATATACAACCTCGTACAACATTAATGATAAATCTAAAATTTAATAGCGATTTATTACATACAAAAGTTAAAACTTCATACTTTTATTTTTTATGAATAATGGAATTTTCGATGTAAATAATCATTTTGATACTTGTAAATCTTAAGACCCATCTTAATCTGGTTCGGCAACCCAACACAATTTTTATGGAGGCATAAACATATTACTTCAAAGATCAAACGGAGATTGACTCTTTTTCGTGAGAATTTGTGTAGGATTTTAAATTTTAACAAGCCAGAGTGCATTTAGCATCCAGAATGGCTGAGATAAAATTCAAAGAAGGCAAATCAAATTTGGATTGTATCAATGGTAAAATGGCGATTAGCACAGGTTTTATATACCACTGTAGCTACACTTTAACTCTTTTGTCACCAGTTGGTGATTTAGAGTCATTTTTATGGCCAATATTCTGTTTATATTGCAATTTATATAAATAGATATTCTATTTAGCTAAATAGTTGAAATTGGAATGTGTATTTATGAATATTTAGCTAATAGGAGTAAATTTACAAATGGGTACGAAGGGGTTAATGGCTTCAATCACTCAAAGGTATTTGGCCATAAACCAGACAAAAAATTAGTTTGGCATCTGTTGTCATTTTATCTGAAAACAAAATCGCGTATAGAAAAATACCGCCTGATTTTTATCTGAAAACAAAATTTCTTATCGAAAAAGGATACCGGATTTTTATCAATACTGTAGATTTATGTTTTTTTTTAAAGGAATCTATAGATTTATGTTTTTTTTAAAGAGGAATCTATAGATTTATGTTTTTTTTTAAAGGAATCTATAGATTTATGGTGCTTCAACGAGTACCACCATCATTTTTTTTGTATCACAGATCTAACAATTTCCACGAGTCAGCCTTCATTTTTATCAGTTTTTTTTTTGTATCACGGAATTCATATTTATCTGCCCCCACCCTCCTATCTGAAAAAATCGCTATTTACGCTAAAGGACGTTCATTTTCAAAAAAAATGCCGCTTAATCATGAATCTCCATTGAACAAAAAGCCGGATGGTGCGTATGCAGTGTAAATAAATACGCAGCGGGAATCGATTGCATGATCTCACCGGCAATATTTATTAATAGAATTCTGTGGATGGAAAGATTCTATCCCTGAAACAATTTTGCCCAATATGCGTTTCCAAAACCATTCCGCTGAGCTCCTAGACATTATCAGAGCGGCAAATTACTGTTAGTTTGAAAGTGTGGGGTTTCTGCTCAAAAAAATGCATATAATTTTTACTATTTTATTACAAACAAATTACATGCATAAAAGAGCGTGTTACCGCCTGAAGTTAGAGTGAAATGGCCGCTCTGGTCAATAATTAAGGATTATTACTGCTTTTCCAAACATGGATTGTATAAATATATTCAAACTTGTTCGTGCTGCCATCTTGAAAAAAAACTCTTTGATTGATCCCGACACTTAATTTCCTTGAGATGATCAGTAATTTACATTGATAGCCGGACTTTTCCAAGAACACAAAATGAAATGTGTAGCGAGACTCAGAATATCAGCGTAAATCGAGGGCTTATTGAGAGTTCCCGTCTATAATTCTGGACTTTGATGGAATTCATGCCTTAACTTTCTCAAATTCCAAAATGCCAACATTTTAGGCCTTTTAGACATTTCCGTTTTAGTTTGTGCTTTTCTTTTTATCACGGGAAAGTTTTAATTTGTGGAATCCCGGTTTTCTTTTGCCATTGGCTTCCGGCATTTCCCACTTTGGGAAATTTGGCTCATGAATTTAGGAATTTTTACACCGCAGGTTTTTATTGGCAAATGAATTGTTCTAGTCTTAAGGGGGGGTGTTTCAGCATGCATCGCTCATTATGTAATTAACAATGGGCCCTCAGCAATAGAACTGATAGACTATCTGAAGCCTGAAAATATTATTCGCTCCAAACCGATATTGGCACTGAGCTTTTGCTTTTACCAATTATCTATTGGACAATTCCTGTAAATGATTATAATCAAAAGCAGCCAATATTAAACGTTTTCTTATCGTGAACACTAATTTTTATTCGCAAACAAACTTGAGGGTATAGATAAAAAATTCCCAATTAGATCATTTACATCCCAGCGCAAAAGTATGAATTAGTCACACTGGCCGAATGTCACTCGACTACTTTTTGTCTATACTTTGCTCCCATCTTGCTCCTACTGGTATTTATAAAGTGGCTAGTGCTCTCATAACTTATAATGTCATCAGTATCTACTCCATCAGTTTCTTCTACTTCGATAATGTATTTCTATCAAAAATCTCTTCCCAACTAACTTCGCTTCTCCCCTGGTGTATCTAATATTATTTCTGTTGTTAGATTTTTTATCTTTAATTTTGCTTACCTCTTCTTGAACCCCTCTTGGTCTTATCCTCTACAAAAATGGATGATAACGAACTAAAATATTGGGAAATGTATAATGCAGACGATTATATTCCCGACGTCGATTATGGTAGACGTTTTTTTGAGCCTCTTCAATTTTTTGACGCCCCAAGGTCTATCGTGTCTTTTAGCAGCCAAGCTAATCGACTCCAACTTTCCAATAGCCTTCCTTCTCCAAAGATCCTTCCTGAATTAAGCAAAGACGATGTGGATTCTACAAACAAACTTTTTGGTGCAGATTTTCTCTCTTCTATATCTAGCCTCAACAATCCTTCTTTACAATCCAACGGTCCTCACGCTCAAAGCTCAAATCTTGTTCCCAACAAAACTAGTGTTGTTTCTAAGCAGTAAGTCTTTTTATTTTTATCCTCATATGGTTTTTTAGAGTTCTTTTTGCCTCCTTTTTGTCCTCATCTTACTGTATTTATACTTTTTCATATTTTTATTCTGAAAATTTATTAGAAAGATATCTAAAGCCTATTCAGATGCTAAGTCGCTTGGTGATCATCATTTATCAACTGGAGTCGACCCTTTCGCTCTTGAATCTAGACTGAATTTTCTTAAGGATTCCATAGATCAACTTAACCGTCTATCAGAAAGTAGTTAATCATTTTTTAGTCCAATTTATTGTATTGTCCAATCTTATTCGATTAGTTTCGTATGCATCTTGCATCTTTTCTTTCGCTGGCTCTTCATTTATCATTCCCCCCATCAATAATAATCTTCATTCTTGTTCTTTTTTTGGCTTGGTTTTTCAAATTTTTACTATATTGAAACTCGCACTAATATTTCATGCTGTTTGTTCGCTTTCTGTTGGTTTTATTAATACAATTTTTTTATATGTAGAAACTGGGGCTATTGTGGTTTTCTGGTATTGATTCTAAGTGGGTTTTTGTTTGCTAAATCTGTTATATTTTCATTTTCTAATATAAATTTTTTTTTTTATATAAAAGGATTTTTGCCATTTTTTAGGTTCGGATTCGAAAATTTCCTTTATTTCTATCTTTCTTGATCTTTTTCTAAATTTTAATTGATATATAGGACTACGATGTTGTATTGTAACAAATATAGCCCTTAAATATGTAAATATACAAATGCCTTTTGAAGGATTATAAAATCTAATTTTAGAATGTATTATGATCTGAGCTTCGATTACTTTTATTCCATTAATAAGTTTTGATTTTACGGTCTGGATCATAATGAAGATACTACTTTTCGTCTGAAATTCAATATCGACTTCTAAAACACTCAAAGATGGTTGAAATTTTAGAAACAACTCGAACTTGCTATTTTTGCATACACATCGATTGACTACTTTATAGGGTAGGTATACACAATGATAAAGGTGATTGGGTCTGACAAAAGTTAAAATCCTGTGCTAAAACAAATAAATTTCCTGTCCTAGAAACACATCTAAATGATTTGTAAGACTAAGTTAATTAGAACACCCCCCCCCCATTTATTATGAAAATTGAATCCATCATAGATACACTCTCTGAAGTGAAGTGACCGAGCATTTTTTTTATTCTTTTGTGGTTGGAATCTTGGAATTATACTCTTTTGATCTCAAGTCTGTATATTTAAAAATTATGCTTGGTGTGCTATCTATTACCCGGTATTCAAATTAAACTAATAAATTTGGTAGTTGGCCCTGTGCTATTTTTTCTGTCCAGTATAAACCCTAATAATAGGATATTTACTTATGGCAAATGTCATTCATTTATCGAAAATAAACTTAATTCGTGACAAACTTCGGTTCTTCAAAATCCAACTATCCTTGGCATACATTTAGCAACACAAAAAGACTACATCACCAAAGTTAGAATTTATCGACGGGACCCTCCATATGGCTGCTGAAAAATGGACTAGAAATGTGGTTTACTATGCCTCACTACACTACACTACACTACACTACACTACACTACACTACACTACACTACACTACACTACACTACACTACACTACACTACATACTTTTCACTTTTCTGTTATTATTGGATTTTTCAAGCTACCTTCGTCGTCTGAGAATTGTAATGAGACTTCCACCGATATGTATAAAAAAAAAATCAGAAGGTTAATTTAATATCTTAAAATATATTCCCGTGATACAAAAAAAATTGCAGCACGTTTAATTAAAGTTATTCGTAAGATAGCTCCTCACAAATTATTAAAACATATCTAGATTCAATTTTTTCTATCCTTTTAATTCAAAGGTTTCGAAGGAAATCTGATTCCATTGAAAAAGATTAGCTGTTGGCTGAGCTGAATACACGCATTTACCCATTCACTGTTATTAAAATTGGCCCTATTGTGATATAACTGGTTATTGGCCTCATAAGTGCGCTTAATTTTTTTATTTTTGGCCTCTCACTAAATTCTATTTGTTATTCAAATCATTGATCCAATTAATATATTTTATTAATGTTCCCATATCGTTAATTGAATGAAAGTTTACAGGTATCATTGTGCAGTCCCCCCAAAAGCTATATAATTATGCTTATTTTGTATAATATAGATTATAAAAACAATAAATGATCGAGCCTTCAGAATGCGTAGCAAATATTTGGGTGGTTTATTCACAACCATCAATAAATAATTTATAGATATATTTTTAAACATTCATACCAACAATTCATTTATATTTTCTAATTACTAATGTTTTTTTTGTTATATTTTTTCTTAATAAACTTGAATTTAAATCGGCCAGTTTTAAAAACTGTTTAAATGTGGAGAGTTTAATTGAAATCATCAGTTTAAAGGATGTAATGGATCTTAATGTCAAAAATAAAGTGATTTTTTTCTTAAAATTTTCAGTTGAATTCAGATCCACAATTTAACTATAAATTATAATTTCCCTTTGAAGTAAAAATTTGATTTAGTTAATTTTTCTTATTTTATGCGAATTACATTTTTAAATTTGACCATTTGGCACAAAATTGATATTTTTTGCACTAAAAATTACTATATTCATTCAAAGTCAATTATTTTCACGGTTTTTTCACAATTTCTTGCTTAATTTTTATTCATATACTTGATTTACATTTTTAGCATTAATGAATGAATCATCAACATTTTTCTAGCTATTTTTTAATTTGATTCTTTTTCAATGCAAAAATATCAAATACGAAACGTATTATCTACTGATAATCATATATAACTCGAAAAAATTATTCTAAACTAAATTTTTAAATTTTGGCTATTAAAGTTTTTATCGATTCAATATATTGATAAGCTCAATCGAGTTCTGATTTGTAATAGGAATAAGAATTATTTTTATAAAAATATAATTTAATATTCCAAAATGGAATTGAATGGTATGTAATATAATCATAAAAATCAAGTATTTAAAATTTAGAGTTAAAGATCTAAAAAGGTGTTTAAAAACTATATCAAGTTTTCCAATAATGGTTAAAATCATATTAATAAATTAGAATTTTATATAAAAAATTCTTAAGACGTTATACAAACTCGGAAAATGTTCTATTAAATAATAAAGCTTCAAAAAATGCGAATATTTTAATAGTTTAAAAAAGTGAATAATTAAAGAGATTAGAATTTATCGGAATATTATTCATAATCAATATATCTCAATTCAAATAATTAAAATATTACTAAAATTATCTTGTTAGCCCAGTTCTTTTAAATCGACCCTTTCTATGGATATCATATATTGAAAAATAAAATTATATAGTTTAAACTATTTTTAATTTAAAAAAATCCAATTAAAAGGAGATATAATTATAAATCTATACATTTCAGTAGTTTTATTCTTTTCGATTAAAATAAATATTAATTTATCGTAATTCCTTCATAATTTTTTTATTTTATACATATGCATTGTAAAAAAAAAAGTATAATGACCCCATTCCAATTTTTTTATTTAGAATTAATTGCAAAAATATCAACACTTTGGCAAGTTTATATTTATGCAATATTTTTTTGTATGGACCAGCAATTTTTTTTTATCTAAAATAACTTGTGCTCTTTTTAATTATAAAAAAAAATTCTTATTTGTACAGAGATTGGAAAAGGTTTCTATAATTTTGATATGAAATTTTTTATGAAGAAACTTTCTACAATGAAATTTTTTCTCTTATAAACTATATTTATGAATAATGAACAGTTTTAAAATATACAAAAAAAAATTATATCAAAATTAAGTATATAATCATCTTGAAACACTTTTAATACTGTATTCTAATAAATATAAAACGCGATCAAGTCATAATCTTTAGTTTTTTATCATCAAATTATTTGTAATAATTTGTGAAAATATATCTAAATAAGTTCTGTTACAAGATTTACCAGTGTCTTTGTAACATCATTTTTACATAAAGAATATTTAAAGTTCACGTTGACCTCAAAAAATACTGTTTATAAAAATAATGCAAAAGAAATTTTTAATAATTGAAAAATATTTGATTTCGAATGATCAAAACATTTTTGATGATTTTTCGGTTAAATTAACTCAATTTATTTTTATCTTCTGGTAATACTTACTAGTTTTTATAATTCATTCAGCTCAAAATAATAAATATTAATAACAAAATAAAGTCTCTAATGGAAGAAAATTTTTATTGATATTTACTCTTAAATTTAAATCTGCTAATTCTGTTTCTTATATCAATTTTTTTAAATTTTATCTGATCTAATTGATTTTATTTAGCTTTTGTTTAAACAGTTTTTATCATTTTTTTTTTGATTCTATTTATTTAATTTTTTATAATTTGAATACATTCAGTAAAAAACAGTATCAATCCCAAAAATATTTTTGAAATATATATAATATATAGATACTCTTTTATCTCTGGTAAAGATTTTCCGAAACAGCTTTCAATTATTTTTATTTCTTGAAAACCATCCTTGATGCAATTTAAGATTAAGGGTAATAATAAATAGGGGTTTTTTGATTGAATTACGATATAAATATGATATAATCACTAATTTAGATAAAATATAAAGATTTTTTTTTTATAGAAAATGAATTCCTTCAAATAAAAAGTATTATTTCATTCTTTTTTTAAAAAAAATTAATCCGATTTTCTACCTCTATATTTAAATACAGTCGGGTTTTAAATATTTTTTTATCAATTTTTTTTATGAAATTGGCACTCTCATATTTAAAAAGTCCGATTTAATATTTGCTAGTAATCACATTTATAATTACCAGTAAAAAAATATGATTTATTAAAATACTAGATTTATCGTGAAATTAACATTATATACGATGTTATCTTCGTAAAATCATAACTTATCAAAATTATGATACACGTATTGTAATAAGATGTTTGTAATGATAAATAAGGGCTAAAAGGGATATTTATAAATGAAAATTTTTATTTAACAGTTGATTTATCAAAATTTTAGTTTTAATAGGTAGAATAAAGAAAAACATATATTCGAATGTATAATGAGGCATATAAATCTTGAATTATTTAATGTAAATTTTATTTAGGGATAATGATGGTATAGTAAGCCCATTAAAGAAAAAAATATATTCAAATATCATAACATATATACTAATTATTTTTTTCTTATAAAATTAATGATAAAAATTTTAAATTTTTTCTTATTAATTAAATTTTTAACTAAATATTGAAGTTATTTAAGGTTTTTTTGTTAATAGTAGGCTTCATATATTATTTTAAAAATTTAATAATAGCTATTCAATATAAATTAAAACCACATCTATTTGATATTCTATCTTGCCTTTTTTAAAATTTAAATAAATTATTAGAAGCTATTCTATAATAAAACTACTCAGAAAAAAAACGAGTTTTAGCATTTAACATAACATAAATATTTGATCCTCGAAATTAAATAATAAGAAGACTGTAGTGGATTTAAATTGCGATAAATTAGTTTTTGAAAGATGGGTATAGGCATACTTTGAGCTATATTTCACATATTAACATCTTTAAAATTTAACCTAAATGTTGAATAAATATTAGTATTTAAACCAACCAATTTTTTTTAAAATTATTAAATAGTGATTGATTATTTTTTGTTATCCGAGTTTTAGCTTTTGGATTATTTTATTATATCATATACTACTTATTTATATATATGGTATTAATTAATGTTTAAGGTATTAAAAAACGCTTAGATAATAATTACTGGATGCTTTATTTATTTATAGAGTTTTCAAGAGAGTTTTTTTGATATAAAATTAAGATAAAATAAAATATTGTTTTTTTTATTCGATTTAAAAAAACAACTAAAATATTTAATTTTGATTTTTTTACATTTTTATAAATAATTAGGCCGCTAAAATTGTTAAATATTTATAATTTTTGGAAAAAAAAACTAATAGAAAGCCTCAATGAGTTTTTTTATTTTTATTTTTATTTTTATTTGGTAATAAAACCAATGAAATGTGATTTTTTTTTACATATTTAATTTTAAAATATAAAAAACTTCAATTTAAATAACATCTTTTAGAGATATGAAATTTCAGTTTAATTAATAAAAAAACACAATTTTTTAATTAATAAATTTATTAGATATATAAAAGCTTTAATAAACGTTTTTTCAGTTAAATTTTTAAAAATAAAATAATAAATTCGATCTTTACTAACATAATCCTAAGGAAATACATTATTTTTTACCATTTTTTGAGACCAAATATTTTTAATTCCATTTTGATTGGATTTTAATATTAGTTTTAATATTCTTGTAATTTTATCTTATATTTAAATATTTAAATTCTTTGGCAATAAAAATATCCAAGTATTGGAAATATTCATACATAATATAAAAAAAATTAAAATGATCTAAAAAATTTAAAAAACTCAAGTAAATTATTTTTTTATAAAGCTTATAATTACAAATAATGAAACTCTGTTATTTTAAATAATTATTAACTAATATCGGAAAAATGCATTTTTAAATTTGATTATTCAAACACTCGATTAATTTCACCTTTGCATAATTTTTTTAAAAAATTTCTGCTTTTAAGAAGCTATTTAAAAATGAAAAATATTGATGAATTTAATCATGGGTGTATAATGGATTAAAAAAAATTATAAGAAATATTTTTATAAATACGTTTCTTAAAATAGTTTTATGTATATTTTATTGGTCATATAATTTATTTATCAAATTTCAAATCCTAAATAAAATATTTTATACAGTAAATGATAAATTTAAGAGTTAAATACCCATGATATTTAATTTTTTTAAATTAAAAATTTATATTATAATCAAGAATTTATGGAATTCTTGGTTTCATATAAAAATTCATAATAAGAATAATGTAATTTGGATATATTTTCATTTTTAATTATATAAATTTAAGTATATTTTTTAGATGAATTCATTTTTTTCTAAAAAATTCTTATAATTAATTTATAATTTCTATAATTTTTTATCAGTAATTTTTTTTAAAATTAATAAAAATTTCAAGCTTTGGAGTAAACTAAAATGGAATATTTACAATAAATTCTTTTCAGTTAAGATACTATAAAGAATTTTTAGTTAAATTAAAGTTTAAATAAGTATTTTAAGCACATCGATTGCTAAAAAATCCAATATTTAACCCATGGGGCTTTTCTTTCATTTTTACGCTTATTACCAGCAAAAATATTTTTATATATGCACATACCAATCAGATTATAAAAATTGATATAATTTGGAAAAATAATGAATTAATTTTATTTTAAACAGATATATATTTACCAATAAACTATTCGAAAATTCAAGTGGTAGGATCTGAATTATACATCAATTTTTAATGTGGATATTGGCTAATAATCAAGA
Organism: Smittium mucronatum; assembly: GCA_001953115.1. Taxonomy (NCBI): domain Eukaryota; kingdom Fungi; phylum Kickxellomycota; class Harpellomycetes; order Harpellales; family Legeriomycetaceae; genus Smittium; species Smittium mucronatum. The sequence continues at coordinate 52,181 of LSSL01000333.1, read as the reverse complement.
AAATTTCGAAAATTTCTAACAAATTTATTTATTTAAACTTTCTTATAAAAAAATAAAGTTAGTTTTATTATTAATTTTTAAAAAAGAGCAATCAATCCATATAAAATTTAATAAATATAACATAAAAATCATTAGTATTATACGAATAATGTTGAAATGAAAAATAAGTCTAGTTTGTTTTAAAAAGGTTTAGCTAATTTTTAACAAAAAAAATCATATTAAACATAAATAAGTATTTGATATAAAGTTAATAAATCAATACGAAATAGATAAAATTCGTCGTTAATCGGGAAAAAAATTACACAATTTAATAAAATTACAACCTTTATTTATATAATTGACAAGTTTCAATATATTTTTTTCATGGATGTAAATAAGTAAAATTCATTGGTGCTTATAGAAAAAAAAAGGACTTGAATCATATACGGGATTGAATATAAATAAAACTTGAACCCGTTTCATAAATGAATAGTAAAATAATCAAAGTTTGCCCAATGGAATTAAATACGATTTTTCGCATTTAAATATCCAGTTATTTTCTGGAAAAATTATTATTTTTTTATTTTTTATTCTAAAATGATTTTTTTATTTAGGTGGTTAATTTTTTATTCTTTTATTTGTATTAGAATAATTTTCAAACTTTAAAAAATATTTTGTAACATTTAATCTAATAAGATAATTTTTTTCTATTACTAATAAATCTTAAAAAATGAGATAAACACATTTTAAAAATACAACAGTCTGGAATAATCGCAACTGTGTATTATAATCTTAAATAAAATGATTAAAGAATTTTTAATTTTAAAAATTTAATTTTTTTGATTCGAAATGATTAATTAAAGTTTGTATCACGTAGTCTAAATTTAAAGATCAGAATTACTGGTAATTTTAATTTTTCAATATGATATTTCGTCAAAAAAATCAATAATATAAGTAAATAATACGGCTATTATAACATATTATCGAATTTAGTTTTGATTTTAAAGGTTATTTTAAATTGAAGGAGTCTTCTAAATTTCTGTAGAAGATAAATGGTACTTAGATTTTTACAATACTACTTTTTTTTTAATTTAAAAATATCTAAAAATAAAGTTATTTATTCAATGCAATTAAAATGTAAATATTATGAGTAAAAATATGATTTAATTTTCTATTTTTTCCCATTATCTTATATATTATCCTTTAATCATTATTAAGTCACTAAAATTTCGTTTATAATAGCAATTATTATACTTATATCAGAATTTTATTGGTAAGATAGGTCCATTGGTTTCTGAATGAAATGGCTGAGTATCAAAGATATTATTTCACAAAATAATAAGGCTAAATATAAAATTAAATATAAACTTGAATACTAAATTTCCAATTGAATTATTAATTATAGTTTTTTTTTACCAGCAATTTTTTTTGGGAAATTTAAATAAAATTTGGCAAATATATCTATAGAATTTCTGGTTTCAATACATAAATACAACAAGATAAATATTATCAGTTTTTTTTTAAAAAATCCTCTGCATATTTTATACTTCGATATATATGATAATTTAAACCCGATAATATTGAAATTATAAATCGTTTTTTTACTAAAATCGAATAGAGCTTACAAATAAAATACTCTCAATTTAATTCCTAGAAAATAAAAATAAAATTTTCTAGAAATTTTTTGGTTTCAAATGAAATATCCATCTTAAATATATATTTATTGTTTTTAGATAAAAAAAGATGGTTTTCAATCACCATATAATATTTATTTGAAATTTTAATTTGATTTAATATCTTATTTTAATTTATCTTATATCTAAAGTATATCCATTTATCGGTAAAATTGGACAGCCTGATGATCAAGCCAGTTATTTACGATTTAATCGCAAGTTTTAAAAACGATATGTACCAGAAACTATTAATCCAGTCTTATTTTAATTTTTTTCAAATAGACTTAAACAGGCTGTTTTATATTGTATATTTTCAATCTTTTTAATTAGTTTTTTTTGAAATACCTTAAATAAGGCCGAATTTTTTCATATAATATATTGTCGAGTAAATAAAAAATTAGTTTGGAAATATGAAAGTATTCGTTATATTATATTGATATGTATAATCAAATCAGAGTTTTTTGAATGCTCTTCAATTTTATGAATTAAAGAATAAAAAATTATACTATAAACTTTTTCAAATAGTGAAAAAATTTCTACTCCAAGTATCAATTATTATTTATCAAAAAGTGGTAAAATACTATAGTGAATAGGAGCCCAGGGTTGGAAAACTTACCTTAAAAATAAAATAATAATATATATAAATTAAGATTAAGTTGAAAGAAAATATTTCTATTTTTTCATATGAAGGCTGAATTTATCTGAGTGATAGAAATGTTTTTATTTTATTCTTTATCGCAAAAATAAATATTATTTATTAAAATTGTGGAACTAGAAAAATAATCAATTTGGGATATATTTAAGATATTAGGAGGATAGCTCATCTTTACCTAAAAAATGAAAAAATTTTCGGTATAAACTTTATAAAAAAATATAATCTTATTTTTTTTTTAATTATATTAAAGGTTATAAAAGAAATTAAAACATTTTTAATTATATTTTTAGTTTATTTAAGGATTTTTTTATATTTATTTTGTTATTAAAAGTAATATTAAAATTTTCTTTGAATATGAAAAAGTTTTATCATAGTGCCATTTGGCTTTAGCATAGATTTTTATTTAAAATATATGGAATATATTTCTGCTAACATAAAAACCTCATTTTTCATGGTTTGATTTCGTTTTATAATTTTTTATGAAAAGTAAAAAAAATCAAAATTTTATATGAATATTTTTTAAATAAATATCGTAGGAAATATTATTTAAAAAAATTATCCCGAAAAAAAATATTATAACTAAAAGCTTTTTTTATATCTAAATTTGAACAAATTTTAGTTTCAATTATAATATTTTTAATTAATTTAATTTGTTTTCAAGATGTAAAAATATAGTTTAATATTTTTTATCCGTCATTAATTATAATTTCAATTAAAAGATTGATTTTTGAACAAAATAATAAACTTTAAATATTTTTCAAATAATTATATTTGACCTTAATGATATAATTTAGATTAGCTTATAAAATAGAGTAAATCTATTTGGGAATGTATAAAATTGTGCCAAAATCAGTCAAATCGGAAAATTATTGTTTAAACTGTATTAATTTTTTAAATATAACCGATATCAGTCAATTTGAAGTTTCTGCTAATAAAAATATGCCAAATTTTATGTTTTAAAAAAGCACATAAAAAAATATCAGAACATTTGAAATGGAATAAGCATCAATACTTACAAAAATTAGTTTTTTGAATAAAAAGTTATGTAATAATAAAAATATGCCAATGAAAAGTTTTTACAGAATAAAAATTTTCATTCAGATGAAAACATTTATTTAATTATTGAGAAAAATGTTAAGATCTAAAATTTTCAATAAATTCACTTTTTATTTGCAAAGAGAAGATTCTTTATAAAATTTAGAAGAACTATATAGAACCTTAATAATCATTTAATTTTTGTAAAAGTATAACTCCAAATATTCCATCAGAGATTGTAAAGGAAATCTGAATCATCGGTATATAGAAAATAAAAAGCGTATGTATCAAATGATTAAAGTAATAAAATTAAGCATAAAAGGCCAAATTTTTTCGACGGTTATTTTCCGAAAGCCTCTAGGTGATCGTACGGGATAAGAATATTCTTAAAAACTCTATACAAAATAATTAAATTTCCTATATTTTATTTGAAGAGAATTTTTTAAACTTCAATAATTAAATACCAAGTGTTATTTTTACATGTTAGAAATTAAAATTTTATACAGTGGGAAAACGCCATATGACGACTGAAATTAACTTATTATCCAAATAAATATATAAATAAAAACATAAAAACTTAATACGACGATGAGAGTAACTAGAAATATGCAGCGGATTATTACCGTATGATTTTCAGAATATATTAAATTTTTTAAATGTAGTTTAAGTAATGTGAAATAATAATAAACTAAATTTTTCTTTAAAATATTTTGAGAATAGTGTTTTTTTAAACTTTCTTTGGTCTTCGAACCTTTTTCACGTTTTGTATAAGGGTTATATCCACTATTCCTGGATTTTTTTTCATTTATAGTAATAATTATGTTTATGCATTTCTTTATTTTCAAGAATTTCTCGAATAAACAGTATATTTCTTTCCAGGTGAAAATACTAGATCATAAGTAGTAAAATCTTTATCCTTGAAAAAATTTGGCCATCATGTGAAACCTTTTCCAATGTAGGTTTTGATAAGATATTAATGAGTTATTTTACTATAAGATCCATTTTTCTTTCCTCAATCAAATAAAAATCAATTTCCCTATTTTTTAAAATCAATAAAAAAACCATGGACGTTTTTTCGGTTAAGTTATTTTGCTTTAAAATATTTTTTAAGTTTCCGAATTTTTAAAAAAATATAATCCTGCAAAATAAATACTGAAATACTCAAAAAATCCAGTATGCTTAATTTCTTTCATTTTGGAAATTCATCTTTTAACGTCCTGTTGAAAATTTAAAAAAGATTGTTAAGTGAAGTGGAAGATAGGCTGTATCCTTCATACTGGCTGTAATTTTTCTGTAAATAAAGCTCATCTATTTTTTTATCGGATTATTTATCTCACTGAAATTGATCCATTTTTCGAAAAAAGGTTGCTTTGATATTTTGAAAATTTCAATATTTGGTGAAAGTTTTTTTTTTTTAAATCTAAGTAAAAATTATTTTTGAATATTGGACTGATTTATTAAAGAGGTTTCAACATATTTTTGGATATTTGGAACCGAAAATTGACTATTTTAGTTTTATATTAAAAATTTGCAACCTTATTTGAAATTTTCTGAGAAGAATCTTCAATAATTGTTACTATATTCCAGATCAGTCCAATTTACTTTAGTTCAATATCAAGAGTGATAAGATACAGGAAAATGAATCTTCATTATTCCTGCTTACTACTGCTATCAATATCGGATGGAAAGATTGTTTATTTTCTGAAATACAAGAAATTATAACAAGGTTGTTTCCTCAATCAGCTTAAGTTTTGAATCTAGGTGCATAATCTCAGCCTCTGAAAGCATTTTGACAGATCCTGCTGATATAAACGAAATCCTTAATCATTTATATCGGATAAATAAGATGACAAGTAAGGTTGTACATAAAAATAATTCAATTTTAGAAAACTCACACATATTAGTGATATAATACTTAGTTGATTTTTAAATTTTTTTCTCCTTATTTTATTAGTTTCTGATTACGTTACAAATTTTATCCATTTCAACTAGCATTTCATTCTTTCTAAAACATGAATTTAAATATTACAGGATTTATGTCTAATGTTTTTAAGTTTCAGAATTTCGTATTTTATATCTTTTTTTTTCATTCTAATATACTCATCGGAGTGTGAACCTTTCAAATGATTTAGATTTTTTTCATCATAAAATTATCCTAGAATATACATCATAGGATATTTAAAGTAGTTAAAAATTTCGTAAAGAATGAGGAAGGCTTGTAATTTAATAAGTTTTTTGAATATAATTTCTTCAAAAATTTTAAATATTGAGTACTCAGAATAATCTGATTCAACCCATTTATTTGTCAGCAGGTGATTTTTATGAGAAATAATCACTTAAAATTTAAAATAATAGTTTTTATCTTTAAATTTTTCAAAAAAATTGAATAAAGTTTAAAATAGTGTCTTTATTCTAAAAAGTGTTTTATCTTTTCGTGGTATAAATAACACCACATTATTAAAAAAAATACGAGAAAAAACTCAGGAGGGCTATTGAAAATGAAGAATTTAAAAGCGTATATTCATTGAGTTGAGTTTAGTTGAGTTGTTTTTTTTTTTAATTTTTATGCTAAAAAATCCCATTGTCTTCAATTTTTTCAAACTGACAGATTTTTTCGGGAAATACCACATTTGACTAATTTATTAGAAAATTGATGCAATTTAACACAATTTGATTGATATTTAATCGATTGGACTGATTTTCACACAATTTGATACAATTTCACAAAAACATATCTATAAATAAATTTTAATCTGTTTAAATAGACTTACATATATATCTAAACTAAACAAAATTCTTTATCTAAATAATTTAACACTCCTCTGAATTAATCTTCTTCCCATATTCTGTAAAAGCGTATAAAAAAATATGTATATTTTATAAATTTAGCCAATAATAATTTGAGCAATTAATCTTCCTACAATGTTTTTTATTAATAAATAGGCTTCTCATAAACTATTTTATTATATTTACTAAAATATTATCAGTGGAAAATAATGAATGCATATGGTAGCGTAAAAAAAAAATTATCCTGTAGGATAAGGTTAAAATTAAATAAATTCAAAATCTCGGCTAAAAATCCAAATAAAACAAAAAACGCCCCCAATCAATAAAAAGATCACAAAAAAAATTTAATAATGGGTTAAAATGATATGATTTTAAATAAAAACTCTAATCTGAGATATTTTAGAGTAAAATAGTCAAACCAGAAAACTTGAGTTTATTCGAAAAAAGAATTAAATTTAATAAAAACCCAAATAATTCAAAAAAAATCTTTTAATCCAAAATAGGTTTTTTTATCATTTTAATTAGGATAATATCATCATAAATTCAGTATTAGCAGATTTTTTAAATTCAATTCAATTTAATTTAATTTATAATCCCAGTCTTAAAAAAAAGTAACTTTTTTTCATTTCTCGATCCAATTTAACAAAAAAATAATGCTCAGCCTTTTAGTATGATTTCTTTCGATTAAATTAATCTATATCAGTTCGATGAAGAAATGTAGTGAAAATTTTATTCAGGAAGTAAGCCTTTATAAACTGCAATATATTTTTGATTAAATTTATCATATACAAAATCCTGAATATATAAGATATATGAAAAAAAAAATTATAATAAAATATATAAAATCTAGGCTATATTTAGCCCAAGATCATGCAATAAAACTTTAAACTACCAATAAAAATTACTTCTGTCGCCTAGATTAAGATTAAAAAACTTACAGTTGTTTAATTTTTTTTGTAATTTGTACAAGTAGCTATATTATTATTTTTGAGTTGCAAACTTTAGTAAATTTTTTACGCCTTTTTTTTTAAAAAAATTCATTTAAAAAACGATGGTAAATTTGATTAAAACATATAAAGTTGGTATTTTTCTTCTTTAATTGCTTACACAATAAAAAATAGGTAATTTTGATACATTTTTGATCAAATGCTTTTTGTTTAATAATTCGCGTTTTTTTTTAAAATTAAATTCTAATTTCAAATAAACACAAGTATTATAATCTGAAATCTCTAATAATAAATATATAACGTTTAGATTTTATAAATTCAAACTATTAAAATCAATCATTAAGCTAACTGTCTATTTTCTATTAAAAGAATTATTATTTCGTTTAATTTAAATTTTTAACCGGAATTTTGTGCTCTTCTTTATTTACAGCCTCGATCGATTTGTTAGAGTAATTTTTTAATAAAAAAAAATCAAAAGTTAGTTATGTCGTATCGTAAGACTAGATTGAAAATTTTCATTATAAATGATAAATATAATTATATAAATTAATTATCATTGGTTTATGATCCGCATTTCGGGTAATTGTATGGTTGGAAAGAATTTATTAGAGAAATTCAGTAAAAGTTTGCATTAAAATTCACCTCAATTTTTATTGGAAGAAATTTCACTACTACTGAATTGCGCATTTTTTTATTATTTCCACACAGGTAACATTTATGGCGTAAGTGCTACTAAATTTTCCTTATGTTTTACTTAGAAATTTATTCTTGGGCACATGAATTATTAGTATATCTTTTTCTAAGATTTAAAATATCAATAGCACATTAGAAAATATTCATCTCACTAGATAAATATGATTAAAACATGAATGCAAACTCAAGGATTTTTATTTGATGCTGAAATAAGTTTTTATTCCTAAAAATATTTTCTTATTGAAACTTTCGTTATATTTTACATTAGTGTAAATTTGCAGAAATACTGAAAACGATCTTACAAAGATAAATGGATTCAGGTTAAAATATCAAAATAGGATAATCAGCACCGAAAAGTATAAATAGTTACCGAAAAATACTAATAACTTAAAGTTTTTTCTATAAGATTAAAATATCTAGTATTTTATTCTTACAGATAAAATTCATATAAAAACGTCCCATTTAAAAACCTTAAATCCAGTTTTAACTATTGGGAAATCATTTTATTTTATAAATAAAACTAAAATCATATTTTATTTTATAATATTTTTTAAAAATTTTGAAGCAAGTTTATCAGTTTTTATTTGTAAATACGACTGATTAAAATTTAATCTGTGGAATATTTCTAAATATTGTGGAATTTTACTGTTTCTGTTTATTTTTTTAGGTCATTTCCGATTAAAAAAATTAAAAAATATTATTTTTATTAAATTTTGGAGTAATTCGCTCCCATTTTTAATGTTACAATGATTCTGAAATTATTTATTTGGCAAAAAAACACAAAATTTCGGTTTAATGCCTAAATTAAACTAATTTTTTTTTTTTTTTTTAAAAAAATATTATAGCAGTATTGATTTAGTAAATAATAATAATATAATTAAAACGGAACTTTAAATATATTAGTTATCAAACTCGCCAAATCAAAAAAATCGCGAATATGTGATAAAAAAAATTATTCTAAAGTAAAATCAGGTTTTCAATTAAAATCCTTATATTAAAAATGGATTAAGTTAATAAATATAACCGAGTTCATATTAAATTAGAGATCAAATATCATGATTATTTCTTCGATCAATTTTTTAGGCTTTTTACAACTATAAAAAATTATAATATAGGGATTCATGAGAAGAAAAATATTTCAAATGGAACATAAGTCAGGTTAATATAGATTTCTAGATAAATATAACATATCTTTACTCTAGAAAGATTATGATTTTAAAAAAAAGAACAAATTGGGCATTGAAATCAAATATTAATTAATCAAATTCATTAAATTTCCATAAATATGCCGGAAAAAATCATAAAAGTTAGGTTGATATGTTAAAAATATATTGAATCAAAGTCATGCTATTGAAATAATGGAAATAAAATGATTAATTTAATGATGATTAAGTTGAAGAAATTATTGCATTCTTAGGAAGTGATTAAGTTATAAATACATGAAAAAATCCAAATAACTATATTAGTGCTCATTTCTTTAAAATAATACGAAAAATCAAACAAGCTCATTTTCGTATAAAATTTCAAAAATTTTATTTTTATTTCTTACACTTATAAAGAAATTTGTAGGAAATTTTGAATATTAACTTCAATTTGTAAAAATCATTTCTTTTTCATTAAATATTAACTATAGAAAGTAGATAAATTAATATCTTATGATTTACACAAGAGCTTTTTCCCAAAAAAATTCGCTTTAAATCAAATTTTCATATAATGAATGCATAATTATGAGCTATCTAATTCCAATTGAAAAAAATTTATCGAATGATGTTTTAAGGATGAATTAAATTCACGAATAAAATTTTTTTCTCTACCTTTACTATCCCTTTTTAAGAACATTTAAGGCAAATTTCATATATATATATAATTTTCGTAAAATAAAAAATTATTAGAGGAAATTGAGCTAAATTTTTATAAATGATACCAAATACTCTTGATTTTACATACTTTTTTTTTCATCGATTTTTTTGGCTAGTAAAGGCTAGATATAAAATAAAATATACAATATGTGAGCAAAATAAAATTTTGGGAGTTTTAATTAATCATGTAAAATTTACAAGACTTATGAAAAGTTTTTAGAATTTTTACTAAAACAAAATTTAGCACTCAAAATTTATTAATATTCTCGAAATAAAAAGAACTTATATCAATTTATATTAAGATAAATATAATTCCCGTCATTTTTATCAACGATAATGTTTTTTTATTCAAAATAAAAGATTTAGGGAAGTAAGTGAATGACATTTTTTGATATTAAATCATTTTTATATGATTTAAATGAAATTATGGTGAGTGATATAGCCTTTTAAGAACATGGAAATCACAGTCTAAAAAATTAAAATTATTAGAAAAATATCCCTGTTTCTTACAGTTTCATTTAATAATAATAATATTTACTAAATTTTTATTTCAATATATGTAAGAAATACTTTATTACATAATTTTTATTCCAAATTTAAAATGAAAAAATTTAAAGTTTCAAAGCACAGATTTCTACAAATTTATTTATACTAATAATAAAATAAATACTTGTAGATCGGATAATTTTAATCAATTTAAAGATTTTAAACAACCATATTGGATCATTAAATATAAGAAGGTATATAGATCGTATAAAAAGGAATGAAAATTTTCCTAATTCGCAAAAATCCATTAAAATTGAGAATCTCATTTTTCAAGCAATAAAAAATCAAAAATATTGCGACTGAAGTGATAAAAAAAGCCGATTTTACACAAAATCAAAAAGTATAAACTTTTTTGAGATTTTTTCACCTAAATTTATAAGTAGAATTATTTTAAATTTGCAGGCTTAAGTTGCACTATATTGATGATTTGCTAAATATAATCTAATTAATCTCATATTTTTTATTGTAGTTTTTATTATTGAGTTTATCAAATCAGGATTTCGAATAAGGCAAACTTCCTTAATTTTATAATGCAGTATATAAAAGCTTGATTTCTAAGTAAAATTTGTAGGGTATTTTTTACTTTAGATTTAAATAGAACAATTTTTAAGAAAAAAAATATTCTATTATACTTTTTTCCTCTTTTTGATAAGTTGAAACTAAAAATCTATTAATAGTTACTTTTTTAAAAAATAGGAACATAATGAAATGAAATAAAAAAGTTTATAAAGAATAAAAATTATGATGTGCATGCAATTAAACTGATATAAATGACCTGATTTGGATATAATTCTTTAAATTGAAATTTTTTTCTTGTATTTTAAATGAATTTTTGCTTTAAAAAAAATGAAATATTTTTAATTTGGCACACTTTTTTCAAATTATATCCACCTTAGCCTAAATATTAAATGTATATCATTACATCATTATATCCAATTATCAAATTTTTTATAATTTTTTTTTAAATAAAGGCTTATGTGTTGTTTCATTTAATTTTAAAACTAAAATTTTACATTTATTTTATATAAATGCCTCAGTTGCGATTTTTACCATTTAAAAATTCATATACCTTCATTTTATTTTAATTATTTTTCAAATATATATGTAAAATTAGAAATATTTATTAATATAGTTACCCCTTGGCACATTTTCAGACATATCATAATATGGATATTATTATTCTAATATTTTCAAATGTAACTCTGATTATAAAAAAATATATAAGTGTGTGAAATCAATAATTTAATAAGGTGTGAAAATTTTACTAAATTTAAACGTAACTATCTTGATTATAACATAATAATTTCAAATCTATTCAAAGTAAAAACGATAGTTATTACATAGTTATTTTTTAAAGCTATTATAATATCAAATATAAAATTTAATAAGATATAGATGGTGAATTTTCTAGTAAAATTTCAGTATTTATTTGTGCATTTAGTTTTCAAAACCGACTCATATTTAAAATTTAGTCATGCAATAATTGGTTTGGATTGATGAAATTAAGCGATTTCAAGGATTTACAATAAACTTGTAATTATTTAATATATAATTAACGATTAAAAGATGAATTCAAATAATAAACACCACAGCTAATTAGATTATAAACATTAATTTTCTATTTTTAAACATCTTTCTTGTTCACATGCATTTTTTAGAATTTTATTTTAATGAAATTTATTAATAAAGCCCCATATTTAATGTAAATAAAAATCAAATATTATGATATGATATGATATTATATCATTAATGATTTCAAGATGGATTCTTAATACCAACAATAAATAATATAATTTATTTAAAAATATAGAAATTTTGTAGTAATTTATAAATTTAAATTTTCACATATATTTCTAATAAACAACCTTAAAAAAGTTATTAAAAAACTCTATTGATATTTATTATTTTATAATCACATTAAGTTATCAAAATTATAGCTATTTTTTTTTTTATAAGCATTAGACAGGTGTGAATATTTATAAAAGATTAGAATATATTTCGATGTAAAATGAGAAAAATTTGTCAAATTTTTATATACAGTAAAGATTACAAAGAATAGAATAAAACCCAATATAGTTCCAAAGAAGAGAAAATAATTGTGAAAAATTATCCTATTTAATTTTTTATTTTCTGATATTGATTTTATTGATTAGGGGAATAATAAATTTTGTTCATTTTTAATTTAATACAATGTCTAATAGTCTTAAAAAAACATAAAAACTTTGTTCTCAGAAGAAGAATTATTAATTTAAATTATTTTAGAAAAAATTCCATAATTTATCCTACAATAGGGAATATTTTTATCTTATATTTTGCCTAAAAAATAATACCTGAAAAGAGTTATTAAACTTTTTAAATTCAAAAAGGCGATAAAAAGAAGTTTTTAAACTTTTTATCGTGTAATTTAAAAACCGGCTTTTGTACGAAATGACCTCTGATTCGATTTAAAATTTAAATTTCTGTTAAATTTTCAAATAATCTACAAAAAATATTGGTTTTAAAGACCAAAAATATGTTTAATAACTTACTAATACCTATTTAAGAGTTTAAAAAAATTCATGTTACAACATTGAAATTTTATTAAATAGCTTTTAAATAAATTGAACAATTTTAATGATAAAATAATGGATTTTTTTAAAAATTAAATAGATTAAAGACACTTAGAAATCCTATGGATATTTATTTACATATTATAAATTATTATTACTAGTATAGAGATCATGAAAGCAGAATTTCGCGTTAATAAAAATATATACGAAGATCTGGACTTGATATATATCAAGGTTACTATATTTCTTAGGCGATATTTAATTCTATAAAAATTAAAAAAATCTCACATTTAAATTATACTGCTAATAACACTTATATTTTAAAAAAACTACGCGAAAGGGGTCCCGTTTTTTTTCGCATTTGTTGAAAGTTGAAAGAACAATTTGTTTAATACTTTTAAAGATCTAAAAGATTAATTTAACTCTTTATTATAAATTTTATTTATGGAATATGTTTATTTTAAAAATTTATTTGCTTACAGAAGCTTTTATACTATCAAATTCTGATAAAAAATCAAAATCATAATAAAAAATATGCAATTAATTTCTATATAAAAATTAAATTACTTGTTGAAACAATTTCACATGTACCTCATCAATATTTATAAAAGTAAGATACAATAGCTAATATTAATGAATATAAATAAAAAATTTGGGCTAGTTTATTTTTTTGGGAGGCTATTTTTTAAAAAAAAAAATTTTTTATTCGAAAATTTTTTATCTTGAAAAAGTTCAAGTTATGATAAAAATAATCTATTTTTTAAAGGAAATAGAAAAAAGTTACAAGAAAAAACGGAATTAAATCAAACTATAGATCTCAAATTTTTAAACGAATAAAGAGATAAATAATTGATTTTTTTCAAAGTTTTTTCTAAAAATAAAAAGACTTGAAATTTATAGATAAAAGACAAACTGACTAATAATAAATATGTAAATGTAAGATTTTTTTTGAATCAGATGGCTGATAGAGCTGTATTTATTTTTCAAATTTAATGTGTTTTTATATATGCATATCTCATAGCCCCAAATTTTTGAATTTTGAGGTAACTTCAATCAGAAACATTTTAAAATGATTATCATGGGTAAAAAATATAATTTAATACCCTAACTTTATAAAAATAATATTATATCCTTTAACTTACAGAATTTTATTTTATTGTAGCATCATTAAAAACTATAACATATCTATTAAATAAATAAAAAATTTGAATGGAAAAAACTTTAAATACAAGAAGAATTCATATTTTAAAATAAAAGCCAAAAAAAGTCAAATTGTGATACCAGAATGCGATGCAAATTTTAAAATTTTTTAATAAGAGAACAGATAGTCAATGAGAGGTACTGCACGTTAATTTTTATAATTAACATAAAATTAAGGGAATAATTTAAGAAAAAAAAAGAAACTTTCTTTACAATCCATATTTGGAGGAATCAATAAAATAATCACTTGTTAATTTTTTAGAAAAATTTTAAATCTACATGATGATAAATACGATTATAAATATTACTATCAAAAATATTGTACTTAGAATAGACTAAGAATAATTTAGATTTAATTAAGTAATCAATCTAAAAAATCTAAAAAATTTATGCAAACTCAAAATTATAAGATAAAATTTTTTTTTTTATCAGAACTGATTTTTTCTTTTAGTATTTCAAGTCATACGCATACGAATGAAGTTAAAATTTAGTACAATTATTCAAATAATAATATTATTGATATAATATTAAACATGATTTTCTTAAAATCAGAAATATTAAAATATTGTTTTGTATTTTTTATTTTAAAGAATTTTTTTAGTCTAGAAATATATACATTAACTTTTTGCAACTTAGATAATAAATTATGAATCTGATAATAAATTAACTATAAAAAAATAACAATTTTTTTTATTTTTTATATCTCATCATATTTTTTTATCGGTGTTTCGTATTATTTTTAACGAATAATTTTACAACTAAAAATTAACCAACCTAACTAAAATTAATATCTTTTTTAAAATATTAAGTAAAGGTTTTTTAAACTTGATATATTTAAGCTTAATGATATATTTAATACATTTTCCTTTATAAAATATCACATCATATTGTTTGTAACCAATTTTAAATATATACATTATGATAATAAAACTAAATATAGACAGTGGCTCTATTTATCAACCCACCAAACGCATAAAATTGATTTAAAAAACTCATAAAGTCTTTTAAAAAGGTCTTATGGAATTTTCAATAGTGCGATCATGTGTTTTTCTATTTTTTTTTAATAATTTTCTAGAGTATATTTCGATTTTTTTTTTTTTTCAAAATGAAATAGATTAATCCTAAATGTTTCATAAAAATAATTAAAAACGACTCACAATGATATTATGATAATTATATCGTGATTTAATAAACAAATATAGCAATTTTGGTTATATATTATTATTTATTTAAAACATTTCAAATAAAATTAGTAAGAATTTTAAGCTTAAAATTAAACTTAAGTATAAGAGAAAAATAAATATACCATTGAAATAGTATTATAAAGTTAAAATGGATTTTATAAAAATAACCAAAAAGAGAAAAATATCCAAATAAAAAAAACAAAAATTGTTATTTTTTTACATGTTTTTTTAAAAAAATATTGAGATTCTAACATAAATCAAATTTTAAATATGTATTTATTGTATCTTCAAAGCCATTTTTTCAAAATTTTAAAAATATATTTTAAATTTTAACAAAATATTTTCTCATTTGCTTTTAACATAAAATTTATGCTTATTAATAGATTAAATGGTACTTTACTCATAGTTTGGATAAAATCAGTAATATTTAATAAAATATATTCAAAAATTCTAAATTTCAATATCTATAACTAGTATACTGAATTTTATTATAAAAATATGTTCCGCTTGATTAGCTACGATAATATATTAAATAAGTTTCTTTATTTAGAGAAAAATTGCAAAATTAATAAACTGAATTGAATTTTTCTCTAAAAACTATGTATTAATCTTAATAGTATTGATTAAAAATACTTTTAACACTTCTCTCGTCATATGATTTCCCTATTTATTTTATCAAAAATTGTTATAATAAAGATGTTTTTATAATATTCTGAAAAAGATAACGATCTTAAACTAATTTATATGAAATATTATAAGACTAGATTAAATCAATCTGAAAAACAAACTATGAAAATTTTTTGAATGACGAAAAATAAATTTTAAAATATAAAAAAATGATAGTGTTACTTTCTTAGTAATTTTATGATGGGTTTTATTTACATATCTACTTAGAAGCATTATAATTTTTCACCAATTTCAAATCTCTAAAAATGTGAGCATAAATAAACCTAAATTTGATTATAATATCGATTTCATTTAAAAAATTCTTGTAAAATATAATAAAAAATATTTAATTTTGATAAGTATTAAACATATTTTTGTGAAGAAATTCTAAAAAATCTAATTAAATAAAACATCCTAAAACATGTCGAGGTCAGAAGAGATCGATATTCTTTTTTTAGATTTTTTTTTTTTAAGAATACATCTCTTCGAGAAGAATATATATTAATAAAATATTTTTAAAAAAATTTTATAACCAACAATACCTAATATAATAAAAAAAATTAAAGCTAATTTAAAATGGAGTTTACATGACAAATTTTTTTTAAAATCATCATATATGATACACAATGATTAGAATAAGTTAAAATAAACTTATAACCCAACTATAATTATAACCTTTTATTCAATATAAAAAAAAAATTTACTCTAACAAAAAAACAATTTTTTTACAAATAGGGTATAAAAGTTTAAATAGTCTATCAAAAAAATATACAATGGAGATTATCCATTGCAAAAACATATTTAAAATCAATTTAAATTGATTTTTTAAATATTAGTAAATTATTGATAGTTAATTTTACTGAATTAGAAAATCATAAATTCATGCATCTTAATATTATAATATATATTTTCACGTCTTTAATCACAATTTTAAAGGATAATATTTTTTAAAGGTAGTTAAAAACTCAACTCATATATATAACCTGTATTTCATCATAAATAAACCAAATTTCTTGTTATAAAATATCATAATTATTAATAATAAACCAAATTATTAGATTATAAAATTTAAAAAATTTCATTATGACCAAATAAATATGCTTTATATTAAAATTTTGTGTTTATTTTTGATGGTTACGCAAAGTTTTTTATAATAACCAAAAAAAAAAAGAATGTAACTTTTATTTAAATATATTTATCTAATCGATGTATTAAAATAAATTTTTGTCATATATTAGAAAGAGCTATAATTACGATTTGTAAAAAAAATTAACAAAATTTATTTTTTCAACTTTTTATTAAATTAAAATTGAATTTTTAGGCAAGATTTAGGATCATATATTAACTATTTAAAAATATAAATGACCGTTTTTCCATCTATTCCACAAAAATAAACATTTATATATAACTTTTTTTTGATTTGGCTATTCAAATTTTTTTATTTATACAGAATAATCTTAATATTTTGTTTCTGTTTATTTAATAATGTATAAAAATCTTCAATTTAATCAAATTAAAAAAAAAACCCTTTATTGGTATAAATTACTGAAAGAAATCATCCGGAATAATATCATTTAATTTCTCTATAAAAATCTATAAGATCTGCATATGAAAATAGACGGAGTTTATCAGCTGTAAAATCATAAATTTTAAATTATATGAATTTTTTCTGAAATAAAATTTTCATTTCAAAAAATATTATTTATAGGCGTCTAAAGTAAATTTTTTCGATTATTATCCATTTTTAGAACTAAATAATATGATAGTAAAATGCTTTTCAAAAGAAATGTTTTAAAATATAAATTAATTCAATAGGTATTTATCACCGGTTTTTTTTATAAATTTCAGAAGATAGTTAAATATTTTTAACATTCATATTAAAAAAATTTAGAATAAATAAATTTTAAAACCTATTAATTTTATTATACCACGAAAATCCGTTTTTTAGCTCATTTTTAATCTTTATTAGGATTTTAATTAGTGTATTTAATCTTTTTTTCACTAAAATTAAGATCTCGCTTGATTTTTTTAGAAATTTTTAATTATTATATAAATTATTTTATCAACCAAAAGTTATAATCTTAGCATTATTTAAAAACAATAATATATATAGTAGAATATATAATTTTTTGTTCCATTTTTTATTCAAAATGATAATTATAAAAACAAGAAATATGGTGTTATATTATATTTAAAATATTTACTAAAAATTTTATTTTTAAATTTCATCATCATTGTTATATATTTTTTAATATTTACTCAAAATTGTTTTTTATTTATTAAAAAAAAGGCTATATATTTCCAAATCTCTTATATAGAAGTTTAAAAATATAAAATTTATTAAACAAAAAAAATTTTTTTTATACTAGAGATATCTTTTGATATCAAATAATAGGATATAATTGAATTTAAAATAAAAATTTCCTCGTCTTAATGGTC
The DNA here is from genome assembly GCA_001953115.1 of Smittium mucronatum. NCBI lineage: Eukaryota > Fungi > Kickxellomycota > Harpellomycetes > Harpellales > Legeriomycetaceae > Smittium > Smittium mucronatum. The sequence goes on along the minus strand of LSSL01000333.1, from coordinate 33,969 downwards.
CCAAATTATCATTTAATTATTATTAAATTTTTTAATTAAAATTATGCATCAATAGAAAAGCAACTGAGTTGCTTACCCATTTTTCAATATTTTTTATAATATTATTGCTATAGATGTGTTTTTGGAGATATTTTTTCCATTTTTTAATATAATTTTATTTAAATTTTTTTTAGAGCAATGCCATATATTGGCTCTTCATACAATTTTTGATAAAAGTCTTATTATATTATTTTACAATTTTAAAATAAAAAAATCATCTATCATAAATTTCAATAGTTAAAATTCATTATATATATTTTAAAATAATAGGTTTTTTTTCTAGTCTAAATGAATCCATAATAAAGCATGGAAGTTTATTTTAGAGTGGTTTAATCTTTTATTAATTTAAAATTTTGCGTTTGAATTCATAAACTGTTTGATATTATCCTATTTTTATTTTATAATTAAAATTTAATAAAATATAAAAATTTCTTAAAATATCTATAATCTCGTCTTAAATTTTATATTCAATAAAACAGTTACACAGAAAGTCATATTAACATTGAAATTTAATTAAATCAAATACTTCTAAAAATCTTAAAAGAATTACTATTTCTCCCATAAAACATATTTTAACGAAATATAAAATTTTTATAAACGAGAGATTTTTTTCAAGAACGGAGAATTTATTCTTATTTATTTTTTAATTTTTTTTTTCTAAATATATACAGAGATTATGATATAATTGTTGGTTAATTTGGAATTGCTATTAAAAAATAAATAAATATTAGATTTAAGTTTAAATATATTGCATTTTAATACTTTTATTGATTTTTATTGGCTATAATTTTATAATAATTATAAATAGCCACTAGTTTAAATAATAATAAAGGTTCTGTTTATGAAAAATTACAAGATGAATCTTAGTCTTTACTTACATTAATTGTTATTTCCTTTTTAGGAAATATTTAAATTAATACATAAACTGATCGATTTTGTATATACCCATGAAAACAAATCACAATATTTATTTTGAAAAATTTGACATTATATTTGGCTAATAAAACATATAATCATTAACTTACAGTGCAATCAAAGAAAACGAATTTCAAGTATACCATATAATCTCTCATATGGAAGAATATCCCTAATTTAAGCTTATTAATTAGGCGATATAAACCTTTATTAGTGTTTATCTTTTATATTCTAAAAAAATAAATTAACTGAAAAGCAAAATTCATCGGCTCAGTTGAATTACATATTTTTGAAATCAAATTTTTGAATTTATCAAATATTTAAAATCAGATCAAATAAAAAGATAATTTTTTATTGTATTTATAAATCTATTTATGAAAGATTATAAAAATTAGTATTAATCAAATTAGATTAATCGTGAATTTCAAATATTATCGCTAAAATCATTCCGAAAAAAAAATACAAAAAAAACACAGGAATAAATTAAAATTTTTAGGAAATATCAAATATTATCTGGTTGTTTCTAGAAAATTTCACATTTTTTAAAAAAATTCATTATCTAAAACTAAATAAATATTTATAATGATAAATTTCCTATTTTAATTAATATTTAAGAATATTTGATTTTTAAAATTGAAAATCTATATACATTGATTTATTTTATCCTTAAATATAATTTGATCTAAACTTTGAAAGATTTTAAATTTATAAAACTAAAATGTGCAGCTTTTAAACTTTCCTTGAGCCAGAAAGACTTTTATACTTTAAAAAAAAATGAAATTGAAATTTTTCCAAAAAATTTTTATATGGGAAACCCTTTTCGTAACCAAACTTTTTTTGACTATGTAAAACACTGGATACAGTAAAATTTATTATAAAAGCCAATCAATTTATAAAAATATACTTTATCTAATATATTTCAAAATTCATACAATAGACGATTTATTTTTGTAATTTAATATTCCAGATCAACAAATAATTTTGATTTGTTCTTAACTCTACATTTTCAATTTAGGGAAATATAAAAAAATTACAGTTAAATGTCTTTTCTCAAAGAAAATCTAATATAGATATAAAAAAACTTCAATCAATTATATTGTATTATTAGAAAGGACATATCAAAGTAAATTTTATTAAAATAATTTAAAATAATTCCTTTTATATAATATTTATATCTGTCAGAGCATATTACATGTTTTTGTATTTTGAATAAATGTATCTTTTTTATCTATAGTTTTGTATGGAAACAAAAATTTATTTACTGCTCTCCAATAGGTAAAATGAATTATTTAAACATATTATTTGCACTTTTTTATCTAAAAAATATTGAAATTTTCCGATATTTTTTTGGAAACTTTAAAAAAATTCAAAAAAATTTTAATCAAAACAATCAGTTTTTATGTTTAAAAAATTCTATTAAATTTTTTATATTTCGTGCTAAATAGTTTTTATTAAAAAAAAATTAAAGAATAAATACAAATAAAATTTATTTAAAAATTTCTTATATCTGATATAAATCTTTTTTATAACTGATAAATTTGTATATTTAGAATAATCAATTAGCCAAATATTATTATTTAAAAAAAATTCATTATTGTATTTTTTGTTTATTTTTGTTTTTAAAATAGCTTAATCTATTAATTTTAAAGATTTTTTTATTATTATTGATACTGTGTGATTTTAAAAATATATATAACACGTTAAAAATACATAAGACTAAAATGTTCTTAATTATATAGCTTTTATTAATTATTTTTTATTATAAGTAAACCTAATTTATGAATAAGAATTTTTTCGATCGAATAGTGTCAAAACTTAAGTTTAAAATATTTAGATTTTTTGTAATAATAGAGAAAAAATTATAGCAAAAAAAAATAATTACTAAATTTAAATTTTTTTTAGTTTAATTCCAAGCTTGTGTGATTATGCCGATAAATTACATTATATCTAAGTACATGAAACCAAATGATAACTTAAAATTATTTCTTTTTAATTTTATGATTTAATAAAAATATAAATTCACCATTAGTAAAATTTAAGTTTAAATTTGGGAGATTTAATTAATAATGACATCTATAATCATTTGATACGTGTGTTTATTTAAAGTTTAAAGTAACATATAGATTATACTAAAAACTCTTAAACTACATTTTAAATTATAAAGGTTGAAAATATGAGTTGTAAAAAATGTTTTAGATTTTTTTCTAACATACTAATATTGAATAAACTGAAATTTACAAAAAAACTGATCAATTATTAATAAAAATATTTTAAAAAATTAAATAAACTAAAAATAGATTTTTAGTTTATCAATTTATTTAATATAAATTTAAAATCGAAAAATATTCTTTGACTAGTTTTTTCTGGCTTCTAAATATTTTTTAACGCCAACTTACATACTTAAAATACTATATCTTTTCTCCTAATAATTATTATGTAATAAGGATTAATTTTATCATGAATATTTTTAAAAAAAACCTATTTTTTTTTATTCACAATCTTCTTAATTAATTAAATTGATAGGGGAAGAATGTTACGAAAATGTGAAATGAAAAAATTATGTTACCATTTATTATAATCATCTAATAAGTTAAAACTATTTACTTGAAAAATTAATAATAGTATTGATTGTAATAATATAATTTTGAAATAATCAATCTTATCCAATAAATATTAAGATAAAAAATTGAATTCTCATTTTTATTTAAATGTAAATATTTATGTAATATCTAATTATATATTATTAGTTATAGATTTGATTCGATTTTTCCCCAAAAATAGCCCAGAGCAGAATATGATGATCCATAAATTATAATTTTTATAATAATAGAAAATTTACATTTATTTTTGATAATTTCTAGCATAGTTGAGCTTTATATTTTTTTCACAACATTTAAAAATACAACTATTTATAAAATATTAATATATAAATAATTAGTATTTCTAGTTTGATTTTTTTGTAATAAATGAAAAATGTTTTTCTTTATTTAATTTGAAGATAATATTATTTTAAAATGTGTTAAATGCAAGATAATTAGATAATAATAAAATTTCAAGCTTTTACAACTATTTTTCCGAAAAACAATTTAAAGAGTATATAAATTTTAATATATAGGTTTATAAAAAAAAATTTTTAGAAGAATAATTTATTCAATATTTTGGTGATTTAAAAATATTATAAGTTAAATATATTTTTTCTGATATTAAAAACGGAATGGAAATCGAAAAGAGCTTTAATTAAAATTTATTATAAATATCAAGGTGTAAAGCTTGATTTTTTCAACATTTAATTTAATTTGATAAATTAATAATAAAATGATATGTAATTGGATAAAAAATTGTTAAAATTTTACCAACAAGTTAATTTACTAAAAGTCATTTTCGAATATTTTAGTGTCATAAAAAAAATAATTTAACTGAGAATTCTTTCTGAAGCTAAACTATTTATAAAACTATAAAAAATGTGAAAATATAAAAATTTATTTTCATAATAAAGTAAACTTATTGTTAATTTACAATATAAAATTTTTCCTACAAAAATTAATTAAATTATTTATGAAATAAAAATTCGTTGAAAAAAGACCCAGTTTAGTATGTAAAAATATAAGAAATATTTAGAAATATAAATAATACCTTATTCGGATATTAATTGCACTGATATAAAATTTATATGCTTATACCAAGAATAAAATTAATCGATTTATATAAATATTAATGTATAAAATTTAGGTCTAACAAAAAATATCACTTCATCTGTATCAATAAAATTAAAATAATAATTTTTTAATTATATTATTCAAATAAAATATTTTTAGAAAAAAGCTTTCTTGATTAAAAGAAAGTTATATAAAACTTTCTACATATTTTTTGTTATTAAGTTGATAATCGGTAAAGAGCCACTAGAGCGACAGATGGAAGTGGGATGAAATTTGATTATTTTTTTCC
>LSSL01000333.1:0-22197 GCA_001953115.1 Smittium mucronatum | reverse complement strand
TATTTTTGGTATTTTGACTAACATTTTTTTGGTTAATTATGTTATTATTAATGTATAAAAGCTTTTTGTAGAAATTTTGCAAGAATTTTATAAACCATTTATTATTTTTTTAGCATTTTAATTAAGATTGCTATAAGTATTTTTTATTATGAGATAAAGATATATGGAATATAATTATTAAATTTTGGAATTAAAAATCTAAATTTAGTATTTCAAAAAGTTTGTTATGGCGTTTTGCGAACTATTCAAATAGTAGATTTAGTTTTTAGTTATTAATTTAAGTATATATATCTAAACTTAGTCCTGCTATAAAAATGATAAATATTATTTTTAATAAATTTTTATTATTAATTGATATTATAATTTCGATTAAAATTAGGTACTTTACATTTTAAAAATCAAAAAATTGATAATAACCATAATATTATTTTAAATAAATTTTAAGGTGCATGATATCATAGAGGTCATTGAATTTTATTATCAAAAAAAATAAGCTTTCTTTGGACCTTAGAATAAACTCTTCACAATTTACCTTTTTATTTAATTAAATGCCAATAAATTATTAAAATTGTATAATATATATTAAAGGTTTAGAATTAACCACTATTTATAAAAATATAACCAAAAATAAACGCATATCTATATAATATAAAATAATGAATTAAAATACTGATATGAAAATTTAAAAAAAACAGCCTTTACTTTTTAAAAAACTCTTTTAATTATAATCAGGATTTTTTATACCATAATACGCTTTATTCTTACAATTTAATATAATAATGTAAAGATATGATACATATATTTTTTATAATAAAGAAAAACTAACCCATCAAAGATTTATATTTTTTAATATCTCTAAAATAATATTTACTAATAACAACAAAAAATTATAATATATTTTATTTAGATCAAAAAAAAAAAAAATTGCATGATTTACAAATTTGAGACTTTTCTTAGCCACTTATCAAAATCAAGTCTAAATATGATTCTGGAATTTCGATAATTTAAATCAAATAAATTTTATTCTATAATATAATTTTAATTTTATTATAACACAATTTAGTGTTTATAAATATAATAAAAACTAATAATTTATTACATTAAAGATTATTTGTTATAGTTTTTTTTAATAAATATGGTTTTTATTTCAATATTTTCATAAAATTTATAACAAAAAGTGATGAAAAAAAAAATCATTCAAGTAATTTACAATAAAAAATATTAATTATTAGAAACCAGTATGGATTTAATCGAATTTAAGGGGATATTTCCAACCTGATAAATATTTTTATAATAATTTTACTGTAATTAAATCTGATAATATTTATTATCTATTTTTATATTATTTTATAATAATTTTTTTAAACCAATTATTTATTTAAATTTAAATATTATAAATATTAATAAGTTAAATATGAAATTATAATCATTAGTATTAAACATAAATTTTTTTTTTAAAAAATTCTTAGTAAAAAATTCTCTAATTTATTTATATTCAAACTAATCTCAAAAGTAAATTTATAGGTTCAAATAATTTATAAAAAATATTGTTAGCTATATTTATAACAAAGGTTATTTTAAATTTTCAGACAAAATTTTGACTTTAGTTCTTTAAGTTTACAAAAAATACTTTTAATATATTTCTCGAAACTGTTCTTATATAAAAAACTAGAATAAAAATTGAATTTGAAAATATTTATTACTATTCATAAAATCTACAGATTTTTCAATATTGATATAAATAAAAACATATTATTTCATGTATAAATAATGATTAGTTATAAAATAATTAACCGTCTAATAATCGGGAAAATTGAAAAAATAGAAGGTTTTGAAAATCTTAACGAAAATAGAAATATTTGAAACTATAAGATAAATAAATCGAGTTTTTAATCAAAATATTTTTATATCTAATGAAAATCATGATTAACTTTTTTACGAATGAATTTCTGTATTATAAAAAGTTATATAAATTCAATCAAAATTAGGCTTAATTTTGTTAATAACCTTTATTAAGAAGAATCTAAAAACCCAGAGCATTTACTCCCAACTAAATTAAGGAAAAATGGTATAAATCTTGACTTAATAGTTCAAAACTAAAATAAACTGAAAAAAAATCAAACGATTTTGTATTATATATCAATAATTACAATTCAATGTCAATTTATATGAAATATTTTTTTGCTTCAGTATGTATATTTTTTTTAACCACCACCTTTTTATAGTAATGAAATTTTTTTTATTTATTCTTTCTATAAAATTCAATTTCAAATTTTTCTATTTTTTATTAAAACTTAGAATAAATTCAATTAAATATTATTGAAACTTAATTTAAGTGACTTATTTTTCCTAAATAATACTGAAAACCTAAAAAAATTGACAGAAAATAAAATAAAAATTCTTGGATAAAGCCATATTATAAATAATTATCTAAATTAGAATATTTTTTTTGTATTATAGATGAATTTAGATATTTTTTTTTTTTTTTGAAAAAAATATTATATCAATTTCACCTTTAAATCGTTCAAAACAATGTTTGGCTAATTATTAGACAATTTTATAATTCAGGTTTTAACGTAAACCCATATTGTTATTTTAAGTTTGATAGAAGGCCATAATAAATATCCAGTGATAATCAAAAATTATTTTTTATGAAGAAAGAATAATAAATTTTAAAAAAATTCTTATAGTATCAAAGAAAGATATAATACGATTTAACTGAGAATGAGAATCAAAAAAAAAGTTTTAAATTGAATATAAAGACCCTTAAAAGCAAAAAATGTATACGAGATTTAAACTTTGGATAAATTTAACTAATTTTTTTGACTTATTATTGAGATTGATTCAAAGATTAATTTTTCATGATTTGATTAATATTAATATTGCAAATAAAGTGATACTATCTTTAATTTTAATTTACCAGAAAATTATAAAAATTTATTGGGTTTAATCTTTTTTGTTTTTAACAAAAGTACTAGATATTTTGTGGAAAATCGAATATTAATTATCAACATATATTTTGTATTTTTTGCTAATCAGATATGGTTATTAATACTGGGTTCGGTTTTATTATCGGGGACTTCTTTACCGGAAAGCTCTTCCGAGTCTTCTTGCTGGGGCGTAAGGATATTTTGGGAATTTTACTTGAGCATCCTGTTAAACTTAAGATTCAAAGTGTTGACTTATAATGATAAACGTTATGTTTAAATTTCTATGTATATAATTTTTATATTTATTTTTATGTTATATATATATATATATTTTTTTTTTTTTACGTGGATATAAAATGATAGAGTTAGAAAATGTTTATTATAAACCGAAATTTATTCTTTTCTTGTCAAAATTTAAAGTATAAGATGGAAATTTAGGCGATTCAAAAGAGTATAATTCTAAGTTACTAACTATAATAAGTAGATTTCTTTAAATTTTCTTAGTGATGCTAGATTTATTGATTCTGTTTTTTCCATACCCTCTCATTCTTTTGAAAATTCTATTATTTATATATAAAAGAAAAGAAAAAGCTCCATATATCAAAATGAATTCTCCCTAGCGGGGTTTTTTTAAGCCTTTAAATTCTAAAGACTTGAAAAAAAAGAATAGATACCATCTTTATTTGCTATATGTACTCTCTTTACAGGATGAACTTTTTTTCTTAGTACCGGCGCCCTCTCTTATCAATATTAATAATTTATCCCAGTTTGCCATCTAATTGTCCAACATTTATTGTCCGTGTAAAAGAAATGGAATCTTTTTATGTTCTTACTCTTCTACATATATACACATAAAACCCTTTTAAAATACTTAATAAATTAATAATTTCATTTTTAAACTATTTAGTTATTGATAATACGACTGTTTCTGAATTTACTTAGAAATAGATTTTCTGGGTTTAGAAATTCTTCTAAAAAAATTAATTAACAAAATTAAAACTAATTTGATTAAAATCAAACACTTTTTATATGTCAGCCATTCATTAGTAAAAAAATTAATTATGATTTTGATTCGATATAAAAATATTTTTGATTTAAAAAACGATTGATTTATCTTATAGTTTCAAATACTTTTATTTCCGTTAAGAGTTTCAAAGAAATCTCTATTTTTTTTATTTCCATTAATAAAATTAATATTATACAATTAAAAAATATCAACTATCAAATATCAACTATCAAATATAAACTATCAACTATCAACTATCAACTATCAACTATCAACTATCAACTATCAACTATCAACTATCAACTATCAACTATCAACTATCAACTATCAACTATCAACTATCAACTATCAACTATCAACTATCAACTATCAACTATCAACTATCAACTATCAACTATCAACTATCAACTATCAACTATCAACTATCAACTATCAACTATCAACTATCAACTATCAACTATCAACTATTAAAATTATAAAACTAATTTATTTATAATCATGAGAGATAAAGTTGATTTATAGTTAACGATTAACTATCCAAAAAATGTATCTATTATTAAATATAAATACAATCATCTATAATAGCTGATATCAAATTATGAAAATTTAATTAATTTAGTTCTCTTACTGTTATATAACCCTTATTTTGTAGATTTTTCTTTTTCTGTAGACTTATATCTACTGAATTTGGTTTTTTTATCAGTGGATTGAAAAAGTGAGCTCTCCACCAATTTTTCATGATCAGACATAAGCATTTTTTTAATTTGACTTATGTGTGGTTGAAATTTGATTCCAACTTTTAACTTTACTTTTTGCAATTAAATTTTTTTTCATTACATATGTGCCTTAATGTGAGTAATTACACCTAGGTTAGTTTTAGATTTAATGACAAGAAAACACTCATAATTTAATTTAGTTATATACAAAGAAAATTAATTCTTTACGAGATTTTAAAGTCGTTTTGCGAAATTGGAAAAAGTAAAAACTCGATTTTTTGGAAACTTTGAGCAGAAAAAAAATGGAAAAATAAATAAAATCAATTACGACCAACCTGAAATTTGAATTTTTTTGTGATTAATAACATTAATAATAGGAAAGAATTTTACTAATATGAAGGAAGATTCGTGAAGGAATTCCAAAAAAAAAAAATGCAAGATTATTTTAATTCCTGAACCAAAAAATATATAGTTTAAAGTCTCAAAAACAAATACATAACAATAAGAATATTATTTTAACTTATTTACATTTAATATAAGAATAATATTTATATACCTTCAATATTCAATAAATTATAATAAATATATATAAATTACAAAATACAAAAATTCAAAAATTCAAAAAAGATTTTAATAAAGAGTAAAAAAAGCAACAATAGATACAGAATATTATTCAGCAAGAGCGGAATACAGGGAAATATTCATCTAAGTCCCCTATTTATACAAATAGCATAATTCCTGTATAACAGAAGTAATCACTGCAACACATGTACTTATAAATCTTTTTATATTGTTTCCTGTTCATTGGGGTATTAAATCTAATGTGTAGAATATTTTAATTATCGACAAAACTTTTTTTTTTCGTTAAATTTTAATCAAAAGAATGAAATTGAGCCAAATTCAAAATAAATTAAATGTAAATTAATAAATATAATAAATTATGGTCTTTAAAAATTTATAGGTAAACTATATTTTTTGATTCTATTCTTATTTCATTCTTCATCAATTTTTTTTTAAATGCTATTATTTATAAAAAAGAAAAATAATTAATAAAATATAACCTTCCTAAAAATCTTTATAAGTCTTTTATTTTTAAACGCTTGAAAAAAATGCTGATTTCCACTTTTGATGCTACGCACTTCCTCATAATAGGGAGTTAATTTTTGCATACTACCAGGCTCATTATCGTCATATTTATCAAAAAATTTCATACAATTTTATATTATTTTGTTTTCTCTAGTTAGATCATTGATTTTTTTTATTCCAAATAATGATTTTATTTTAATTGATATACTGGCAGTCAGAAAGAAAGAGGACCTCAATCCGATCTTAAAATTCTACGAATAATAATTTTAAAAATGTACATTTATTTGTAAAAAAAAAATTATAGATATTTTTTTAATTAATCGATAAAAAATAGTATGCTTCATTTTGTATTTGAACCTCAAAAATTTAAAAAAATATTCTCTGCATCAGAGCATAATTATTTTTTTATAATTTAAAAATATAATATATAAGTATTTTCAAACAAAATCATGCAATTTGAATTTATTTTTTAAGCCGTATTCGAATTAAATTTTCAATATTTAAAGCTAAAAAATAACAATAATTAAAGTTTATATTAATTAATATTAGCATATAAGTTTTCAGGTCTGCTGGTATAAAAATTTAGTTATATTTTGATATTTTTAAATATTGAAAATTATATACTGTTTTTCATCAAACTTTTACGATAGGGTTACTGTATCAATAAAAGCTTTAAAAAAATATTTAACTTAATTAATATATTTAAATTAATCTTACACTTTTTATTAAAAAATTATTTTATTTTAAAGTCCTGTATATCAATATTAATTTACATCAATCCATTTAGGATAAATTCCAGCCAAATTTCTTTAATTTTATTAAATTATACGACAAACATAAATTAAAATTAATCCCAATATAGATATAATAAGTGTCGAAATTATTGTTTTCCATCTAAAAAATTATATTAAAAACTTATTTTTATTCATTCTTTTACTTGAATATATTTATTTACTGGAATTTTGATTTAATTTTATGTTTCAAATATATATTCTTAGATCAAAATTTTTTAAGAAATTTTATAATTAATAAGTTTAATAGACACTTTAAAATAATATTTATATAATAAAATTTATTAGATGTTTATAATATAATAAAAGAATACATCATACATGATAAAAATATTTTTATTTATAAAAAATATACAACTGAGATACTTATACTCAAATTTAAAATATTTAGAAAAAAGAATTTTCAATAATCTTAAACATCTTTTCTATTAATATAAAATTTCTAGAAATTTTTTAAATGTATCAATATAAGAGAAATATCAATTACATATTATTAAAATGATACAATTGAAGTAGAAAATCATAATAGATATCTATTAGTGCCTTTTTCTTTCTAAAAATGCTTTAAAAAAAACTAAAAATGATTTTTAATAAATTATATGAAACTAAATTAATAAAATACTAAATCAGCGAAAAAATTACAAAACGTGTATTCAGGATTTAAAATTAGGAACTGAAAAATTTTTTAGTCTGAATATCCATATTAATAGTTACACAGTTTAAAAGTAGAAATATCATTCTAATTATTTGAAGAAATTGTGGTATCAGAAAGATATAAAAATGAAATTTATAATTAAAATCCATAATTTCCAAGTATAAAATGTACAGAGATTTTTTTTATCGCTATATAAAATATACTAAAAATCTTAAAATAAACAAAAATAGCATTTTTTTTAGTATATTAAATAAGAAATTTAAAACATGAATGCAAAATTTTTTATTATTTAAATTTTATTAATACGAATAATTACTAAAGAACAAAAAATAATAAATTATATATATTTTATTTTATTTTTTAAATATGTTTTTATTATTAAGACGTAAAAGAGCTTTTAAAAAACAAAGAAACCTTAAGTTATATATCAATATTCAATATTATACCTACGAAAAATCCGCCTTTTTTTATTTCAAATTACATTTAAAAATATTTATTAGGTGAATGTATATTTAAAATTTTAAAAATAGATATATTTATTTCAAGAAATTAAAAAAAAATTCTTTAATAGCTAAATAGAAAATTAAGTTTTAGTTTTATATTTATATTTTTTATTTTTTAGCTATAAAGAAAATTTATCTCTAAATCTATTTTTACTTTAAAGAAAATACTTATTATTTTTCATATTTACATATTATTAGAGTTTTATCCAATAGGGGCTTTTTACTTATAATTTTATTATAAAGGAATTTGTCTTTTTTTATTTTATAAAAAAAAGCTATTTTAATATAAATAAGATCAAAATTCTATTTTCAGGATTGATAATCCAAAAAAAAAACGCTTTTATAAAAAACTGAATAAAATTTGTTTTAAAAAAACTCCGTATAAGTACTAAATTATCTAGATCTATTCTCGAATCTTCGCATAAATTTATTTTTGCTTTATATAGCTTCAAATTCAAAATAAAATCTAATATTTATCACAATATTATTTGTTGAAAATTAACAAATTTCTTTGAATTTGAAATTTTTTCAATATTGAAGTTAGAATTAATTTCAAAACCCCAATAACTAGTGACACAACAGTGCTAATTTATATTTTAAATAACATCAATATAAATTGATGCGAAAAATAGATTATTTCAAAAATAGATAAATAATTTTTCGAAAAATTTGAAAATGTGATAATATCTGTATAAAAAAAATTTTATAATCAAATTTAAATTTATTCAAAAGATTACAAAAAATAAATTCTTATTTATATTTCATTTTTTATAGAATTTTTGGGTATTTATAATACATTTTGGATTTGATAAGACTGATTTCCATAAATTTCATATTATTAATAATCCAAAAATTGAGATGTATTGTGTTTTAAAAAATTTTATCCAATATTATATATTTTTTTATATAGCAAAATTTTAATCAAAATTTTGTTTCGATTTCCGGTTTGAAAAGGATATATATTATAAAACCTTTTGAAATGTGATTTTTTTAATTCAAATACAAAACTCATAATCCTAAATGAATTAGGTCTTTTAGGTATTAATTTAATCGTTAATTTTAGATCTATAAATCTTTTAGTTTTTATTATCAAGATGTGTATTTGAGCTTTTTTTAAAATTGAGTCATAGAAACCAAAAATTATCTAATTAATGACTCTCTTTATTGTAGTTGCTATAATAAATTATAATCTAAAAATCCCCAGAAACATAAAAATGAATCCGAGTACTATTTTTTTTTAGTGCAATCTTTATAAATCAAATTTAAAAATACTTTATCAATATTTTCTGACAGATGTGACATAAAATTCGTATTAATTTTTTTTTTTTCATAATTTTTTATTGGATTAGAATAATATCATTTTTATATTTTAACTACTTAAATTTATTTAATTGATTATATATTTATAAAAAATGCAGAGTTACTAAAATTTAATGAAATAATTCATAATCAACATATAGTTTTCAGAATATTTTTATAAAAAAAATATAAAATTATTGGTATGAAAATATTAAATATCTGTAGTAAGATTAGTCTTATTCTAAAATTATACAATCACGGAATCATACTATATTAAAAAAATTAAACGTCAAATTTTCAAAACATATTTAGAAATTTATACCATATTGATATTATGATTATGATAATTAAAGTTTATTAAAAATAAAAATGTACTCTCACACATATACTTTAAATTATTAATATATTCATTAAAATTAACTTGATGTTTAAAATATATCTTTTTTTAAAACCTTTGATAATCTTTTAAATATTAAATATAAAAATTCATAAATTTATGATATATGTAAGAATATTATTAAATTTTAACTTTTATCTCGTCGATTAAGAGGATTCCTTTTTTAAAAACTATAATTTTTTATTATACTGTGATCTTATTTTTAAATATCAACAGTATTTAGAATCTATGCTGGATTATATGATACAGAGGTTCGCAATAAACCATGAATTCTAATTTTTAACTACACGAAATATTACTATTTCATTATTTATATTATTTTTATTATTTTTCCCAATTTTAAAATAAAAATTTAATATTATGCTATAATAAGCCAGAGTTAATGAGTGATTTTTTATTTTATAGAATATAAAACATAAACCGAGTATTTTTTCCTGGGATTAAATTTTAAAAATATTTCTTTTTTTTTATTTTATATCTTTAAATAAGACCGTGAATCAATTATTCAATAATTTAAAAATTAATGTGGTTATATTAATTATTTGATAATATCGAAGGTCAAAAATTTTTATGTAGCTATAAATTTGATATTGACTATTTAATGGTTTTAATAAAAAAAAAATTATTATTTTTAACGATAATATTATTTTGAAATTTTCTAATACATAACGTTTATTACTCATTCTTACCTTGATTTATTTACAGAGCCATGGTTACTAATAGCTAAAATATTCTATATATTTATATGGTATTCTCTATTAAGCATTTATAATTTTATTATTTATTAAAATTCCCAATACATAGACTGATAGAACCTATTTTTTTATCTTTTTCTTTTTCTGTTTAAGTTATATTGTATATTTTCACAAACTTAGCTCTATACCTTTCTGTTAACCCTTATGTTAAAATTATTTAATTTTACAGCAAAAAAAATTCACTAATCCCATATAATAGTTATTTACACTTATTCAAAAGAATCTTTTATTATTTTTTAGTCATTTAAGTAGATCTAGCTATTATATATATCCTTATAATTCATTTTTTTTATAGTTTAAATAAATTTCATTTTGTTTTACTCATGAAATATTAAGAAATTATTATACTTTAAAAACTATATATATTTCCGAATTTAAGAATTAATTAGCTGAAATATAACTTTTTTTAAATCTTTAAAAATTCGAAATTTTTCAAAAGCTTTTTATCTGCTTATAATTATATTTAATTTATGATATCTTAATAAGTATATGTAAAAATCAAATATAAAATAATCGCCGAAATATATATAAGTTTTGGGGCAAAATATTCTTTGAAATTTTGATATTTTTTTTTTTTTTCTATTATCAGAACATCAAGAATGTCATTATTATGTATTAATAATTCTAAAACAAATTTGAACATCTTTTTTTGAATTTTTATACATAAATTATAAAATAATATATCATAATATAATGACGCAAAAATTTGGCTTTGCTAGATATTTTTTGAAATTCTATTATCTCTTGAACAATACTTATTATATTTTATAATATAAATATAAGAGTTATAAGTAAATTGATTAAAATATTATTTTGATAATGTAAATTTGTTTTTGAAATATACCACTAAAACATAATTTAGAATATAATTTAACATTTATGTTGGTGCTTTAAATGTAAAATACTATATATTTCTTTCGTAATTAATTAATTTTATCGATTCTTTTTTTAAAGTGTACAATTTAAATAAATATTTATTATTTTTAAATAAAAAAGTAAATTAATCAATTATTTTATTTTATTTATATAAATACTACGGTTTTAATTAGCTTCAAAATTTAATTCAGAGTTATAAAAATAGAATTTCTCTAAATATTGATTCATTAATGACAAAATTTTATAGTTTAATTAATAATAATTTCTTTATTTTATGCTTTTTTAAATATAATGATAATAGATAAAATTATAAAATTACTTGATTCGTATTCAAGAATATTTCATAATTTTGTTGCCTTAATATCCTAAAAATGACCTTGTCTGAAATATTAATAGATTAAATAAATAAAATTTTTATTGATAATAATTTTAAAAAATTCATATTTTAATCCACGAGAATCTCTTGTTTTTACTAAAGCTGTATACATAGAAATTCATACTTTTAAGGTATTTTAAATATTTAATAATAATAAATACACAAAAATGAAAATATAACAATTAGGTAATAAAAATGCATTTTTCATATTATATATCTCTTTTTAAATAAAGTTATGAAATCAGGCTTCTTTAAATGTTTTTTCTCAAGGGGGATTATTGTGAAAATTATTAAAAATGCATTGATTTTTATTAAATTAATTAAAATTTTATTTTATGTGCTTAATATCTAATATCTCTATTTATAAAAAATTTAGAAAATAAATTATAGCTTTTGACTTCAAAATAAATAGTAAAACTTTGATATATTTAATTATAATAAAAAAATTGTAATGCCAAATTTAAGAAAGTAGCCCATCGAGTAAACAATATTAAAAATAGTTATTTACCTATCATTATTTTTTTACTATTTTACAGATGTTCTATTTGGAATCTGAAAAAATATTTATTTGCTTTAAATCTATTAAAATAAATTTAAAAATCATTGCAATTAAAATGAAGACTAAAAGGTTAAATATCTGATATAAGTAAAAAATATTTATAATTAAATCATAAGCAAATTGCTTTGACTTAAGGATCTACTATAGTGGCATTGGGAAGTTGGGCATAGAATTTTTTAATTTTAGTTTTTTTAAACTAATCCTTTGATCTTTTCATTAAAATAATAATATATTAAAAAATATATATATCGATTTATTTATAGATAATTTAATAATCAACTTGAGATTTTCTCTGATTTATTTTTCAAGTATATTGTTATTATTGGAATTAAATCTTAAGAAAAATAATTATCCATACTCTAATATTAAGAGTTTTATTTTTCGGCGATTCTATCTGTCTATCTAAATTAATTTATAATTTATTATGGTAATAATGGTCTAACTAAAAATTTTAATACCTAATTACATTGTAAACTTTTTTTATTCGAAAAACATATTGTATTTTTTCTAAACAGTAAAAAAAAAGTATCATAAAATTTCCTTAATTTACCTTAATAAAAATTTAATAATAAAATAACCAATATTTGGATTTCATAATATAATTGATTTCTTTCTATTCAAATTTCTTCAGTATTTATTAATTCAAGTCATTGTATTTTCTTAAATAATCAGGATTCCAAATATTTATCCGTATTTTTTTACAGCTTAAATGTATTAAAAATATAGTTTTAATAAAAAAATGAATAAAATGTTATAATAAATCTATTAATTTTCAAATATAACTGCATAAAATTATTCGTTTATTAAATTCATTTGTTCAAATTTTTATTTTCAATATCTAATAATCTCAAAAAATAATTAGTCGCTAATACATCTACTAATACTATTTATTCGTCTTAAAAACTCCTATTTTATATTTTTAATGATAAAAAATTGTTTTTAGGTGATAAACTGGATATACTTTATAATTATATCAAAAAAAAAGTTATGTTAAAAACTACGAAATTTTGTAAAAATACTTTAAAACTTTTAAGCTGTTAATTCTAGTTAAAACTGCTGTTACGTTTATAATACCTCTATTATATTAATATCTTTTGAAATAAATAATTATTAATTTGAAAATAATATAACATTTAGTTTGTAAATTTTTTTTATGTAACAATTTTTGAAAACTAGATCCTCAATTAAGAGGAGCTTTAATAAAAAGGTTAAAAAAATATAAAAAAAACTGGAATTAAGAGTAACACAACTACTTTTTACATGAATTATATAAAATGGATCTATATCTTAGAATATATCTTGGGTTTTTAGTGAAATTTTACCTTCATAAGCCTCTATATTCTTCATAAGCTTTTTTCAGCCAATAACATATATAAATATAAAATTTATTATTAATTGACGAATTTGAAATTTAATACTATTACTATTATTAAAACCATATATAAAAATATTATCAAGACATGTTAGTTTAAACGAAAAACTTATTAAATAAAAAATTATAAAATATCATATTTTATTGAATTAAAGTGTAAATTTTTTCAGTTACAAAACCCTATATGTTCATAATTTTCAGCCATTTAATAAATTTATAAATATATTATGAATAAAATTTAATTAGCCAAATTCTATCTATCAAACTGAATGCAATACTATTAAGCTTTAGATGTACTATTTACCATATTTATAACAGCTTTTATATTAATTTAAAGCAAAAAATGTAACACACATCTTTTTTTCAGAATCTATAAAATTACATTTTATATGGCTATTTAAAATTTTTATACGATTATAATTTGAATTTTTTTATAATTTTAGTAATTTAGAGATGAATTTTAAAATTTTCGGCAATAATTTGAAAAAAATGTGTTAAATTTTATTTCAATATTTTTAAAATTATGCATAAATTTTTAAATTGCATAAATATTTGACAAAGATATTAGTTTAATTTAATTTTTTTAATTTTTTATATATAAATAATTGAATTTTTTAAAAATTTTATTACCATTGCTGTTTCAATACCAAAAAAATTATTTCAAAACAAAATTTATACAAGGGAGATAAATTTTGAAAAAATTTAGAAACATTAATTGATAAATTATATAATTCAGATCCTGAGTCATAAAAGTATTTTATATATTCAAAGATTTAAAAACTATTATCAATTAGGTTTAATTTTGTGCCATTTAATTATAGACATCACTAATGATATTCCAAATTTTTATTTTAATACAGTTTCATTATTTTTGGCATTAGGAGATTTTATTCTAATTAAAATTTTGAACATGTAGTTTACATTTATAATTAATTAGTATTTTTAACAAATTAATTATTTTAATTATTAAATAATTCCATCTTAATTATAGCTTTTTATTGAAATTTGATATTTTTTGTAGAATAATTATAGCTGAACCTCGTGATATTTCTATCGCTAAATCCATTAAAAATATATTTAATATATTAAAATAAGCTGTTATATACTTTTATGCAAATTTAATAATTCTTACAAAAGAAATCATTTATAAATTTCAGAAAAATCTAAATAGTCTAAATTGTGATAATAATTTGTGATAGGATTATAGTAACCTATAGGATTCTTTAAACATTTTTGAATACTTTTACTGAATTCTTTTTCGGAATTTCAACAAAAAGTTTGATACATGAGAATATTTCTAGCAATAAAATATATATTAAAAAAATAAATTCTCACAAATTTTATTTTTTACTCAACCGAATTTATTTAATTCACTTTATAATATTTAGGGATTACATTTATCAGTTTATTTTTCGATAAATCAATTATTAAAACACATTCAGATGATATTAAATTTATCTAGATATTAGCGAAAAATTTAGAATTTTTTATTAGGAGATTAAGAGCTCATTTAACATAAAATAAAAGCTATAGTAGTAATTTTTATGCAATATCTTGTTTTTAAATAGAAAACCTTATTGTTTTTTATGATTTTTAAATACTCTTATCACATTTAATTCTTCAGACAACACTTCTAAATGACATAAAAAATTATTTCAATATCTATTTGTTGTATAATTACAATGATTATGACTTTGATTTTTAATGTAATATATAACTAACAAATTATTAGTTTTTTTTGCTTCTTTTACTTCTATTTAATTATTAATATAATTAAAAATGAATAAATTTACGATTGAAATTTCATTTTTGACAACTATGAATTTATAGATTTTAAATATAATTTTTATAAGACTAATAGATACTAAAATTCATGGAAAAAAATAATTATTTGGCGCTAAGTAGTTTATCTACTAAAAATTTATGATATATTAAAAAAAACAATTAATGTTACTTTTCCATGATTTTAAAATTATCCAAATTATCAATATTTTCTATTATAGATTTATTATTCACCAGCAAATTTTTCATAGTATGGAAATCAGCATTTCATTTTTCCAAATTGATAAAAGTAATTATATTGATATAAATCCAATTTTTTTTATTTATGAAAATTAATATAGTCCAAAAATTAATAATTGATTTTCAGTTAAATTTAATGATGCTGCATAAAATTTACACAAAAATTTATCATTTATGGAGATGAAAATTTACAAAGAAGGTTTATAAATTTAATTTATTGGTTTAATATATACTTCTTTTCTTATATTACAAAATTTTCTTTTTGAAATTTGTGACTTATTTATCTATATTTATATATTTTTTGAAAAAATAACTAAAAATTAATCATAAAATTAATAAAAAAAATTTTATACTATTGAAGCATTTATTTTTAGGTCCAAACAATAATTAAATGACTTAATTTTGCTATTTCATAAAAAAACATTACTCTCATTCATATAAAAATAATAATTCAAGTTATTAACAATTATCTTTTTAAAAAAATTCAAATATTTGGTACAATATATTTAAAACACAAAAAATACATATATTCAATAATCTTATCCTCTTAAACTTGGTTAAAAAAAATATTTTTTTATAGTAAATGACTAATTAATATTCATAAATTTTACTTAGTGAAATATCAATGCAATAAACAGCCATTATTTCGGCTTAGCGCCATTTTTATAACTTCATTTAAAATTATTATTTTTTATTTTTCGAATATTATTATTATTTTAATCAAATTTCCATTAACCAATTTTGACTGTGCATAACTATTTTATAAATATATTAGTATAAGTATAACCTTTATCAATAATTCTAATATATTTATACTATAATTCATTATGTAATGGATTAATTACAAAATTACCATGATAATATTTAGAAAAATGGATTATGAATATATGTATCATATTTATTTTCGCATAATTTATATCTTAACTTCAAAAGATCCCTTTTAATATTAAAAACTGGCTTATATATATTTTTAAAAATTAATGTGCTTTAAAAATTCAATATTATTGGTTAATCACTCATTTATGAAATTATTAGGATTATTTTTAATCTATTTTATCAATTTTAGTCTATTTTTTTGAAACACTCAGTCAATTTTAAAATATTTAATTATCTAGAATATTTTGTGTAATTCATATATTAAAAAAATTAGATAATATAAAAAAATTTCCATATACATTTAATTTAACATTTATCCACATTTTTTTATTAATTTTGCAGTTATATATGTTTTTTAAATTAATCATAGTATTTTTTTAAAAAAAATTAATTAAAAAGGCAAAAAAAAAATATTCAATTAATCTTATTTTTATAAAAAATTCTAGATTTATACACACCATTAAAAATGATTTTTAAATCAAAGATTATAAGTATTTTAATTTTAAAAAAAACATCTTTTTTTTACAAGTTCGTGATCTGGGATTGAATTTTTGCTGTGTTGACATTTAATATTCTCTCGAAAAATGTAGAAAAAATAAAAGTTCCTAAATTATATATTTAAAAATATATAATATCATTTCAAATGTTTCAACACAATGTATATTTAATTTCAGGATAACTTAGAAAAACAAAAAAAATTATTTTTAAGATTATTTTTTGCTAATTTAAAAAATCATTGAAATATTTTTTGTTATAAGAATCAGTTTTTTTTGCGTAATCAAAAAACGAGGATATTTTCTATATTATATAAAAATGTTTTCGGATTGAATTTATTCTTTCTTAATAAACAGTTTTATATAATTAATGGTCAGATATAATAATTTTTTTTTTATTTTTACCAAATTTAATATTTTTAATAGAATCTTTAGTCAAGTGTATACGATTTTTTTTTCATTACTATTATAAATTATGATCTTTTTTAATAATCCTTGTAATCTTAAATATTTTATTTATTTTTCAAAAAACTCTATACCAATATTTGATTGTTTTCCTTCAAAAAAATTTGAAATAAAAAACTTTATATGTAAAATATATTGATTATTTCTATATTAAAAATAAACATTAATTTTTAAACTACTATTTGTAAAATAATATACACACTAAACTTCTAATTATTTTCGTTATAATTTAATCAATATTATATAGTTCATCAAAAAAAAAACTAAACGGGATATCATTATGAATTTTTTATATGATTTTATAAATAAATGAATGAATGATATTCATTTAGTAAAAAAGAATTTTTTTGAATATAATAAATTAAATATTAAATTATAAAATAATATTTCGATATTTATAAAAATTTATTATTATTATGTTATAAATTCGGTTTAGAGAATTGTGTTCATGGTTTTAAATTTTTGTAAAGATTAAATTTTTGATTATTTATCGAATAGCTAAATGTATTTTTTGTAAAAAAGCAAAAACTACACCACGTAATATTATTATATATATCGTTAAATATACCAAATTATTTAAATTAAATAATAATTTTTTTAAAAAAAAATTTGTAGTGATAATCCTATCATAAAAAAGGTAAAATTATATTTATAGAAAAAATTATTAAATTATCCTTAGTAAAAATTAAAATTTAAAAAACACTTTAAAGATATTTTTGATAATAAATTAAAAAAAAATATTTCTTAAGAATTATTAAATTAATAATAGTTTATTTTTATAACTAATAAATTTTACAGAATCTGTTTTATTTGCCATGATCTAAAATATTTCATCAAAATGTATCAACAAATAATATCAATTAAATACCCCCACCCATTTATTTGAAAAAAAGACAAGCTATTTAATTGATATTTTAAGTTCTAAATAGGGTCAATTATTTATCTTGAAATTTAAGAAAATATTCGTAAATTGGTTTAATAACTCAAATTATGCATTGATTTGATATTACTTGAAAAAAAATTCTAATTTATTAAATTTTGAGAATTATATTTAGAAATTCGCTAAAGAAAAAGAAGACATTGTTACGATATAATATTGCACATATTTTACCAAGACTTTTACATATGGTGTATTATAAGTAATAGAATATAAGTGGAAACTTGTATGCCAATTGAATAAGTATTGGCTGAGTTATAGCCATTAGCAATTATATTGGCTGGATCAAATGTGATCAGCCAATAGAATAGAACATATTCAATTGATCAAATAGGATTGATTATTATTAATCAATCCAATAGCAAAGAAGAATATCTATTAGCCAATAGATATAAATCAAGGCAGATGAAATAATAGCTCATTATTTCATAGCCGATATTTATATATTTGAAATCATTAGTTTTATATAGAATAGAATCTCTCTCTCTTTTCTAAAGTACTATATTTTATATAAACTCATCTTTATACTGTATACCTTTTTATAACTTTTCAGACATAAATTAAATATTTATATCTAGAATTTTTTTTAATTATTTAAAAAAAAAAAAATTATTAATTAATACAACCTTAATATATATCAACCAAGAATAGCCACGTTTACTTTTATTATTTTTAAAGCTATATACAATTAAAATTATTCCCCAATCTTGATATTATCAGAAAAACTAACTAATTTATTGATTTTTTATGAAAAAATTATTACATTTTTCACTATTTTAAATTGAATAATAATGAAGACTTATTTTTTTATATACCAATTATAGATATAAAAAACCCCTATTTTCTAAATATAAATAAAATAAATTCAATGAAATATACGTTAATTTAAATATATTCATATAGTAATGACCATTATAAATTTTAATATAGTCTAATACCATTACATTCACTATAAATTTTATATAACTAAACGTTTTTTGTATTTTATTTATTTTATTGATTGATTTATAAATAAAAAATGCTTTATTTAGAAAAATTTAATCTATTATTCTTTTGAGATTAGTGGAATTTTTTACTTATAAGATAAATTTATGTGATATAATTCTTTTCGGTGAAATCTTTATAATTAATAAATGTAATACCTTTATAAATAAGAGTATAAATTAATCCTTTAATTCCATTAATAATAAGAAATATTTTGGATATTGAATTTTCCAATCTAAAAAAGAGTTGATTAGAAAATTTCTAATTAGCAGATATTTGGATCTTAAAAATATATGAAATTTTAATGTATATGTATTTGTCGCATTAATCAATATATATTAAACTTCAAATAGTCCAATTAATTTAAATAAATAGATTAGATATAGATTATTTGTATATTTCAACGCATAAAAATTTTTTTTTTAATTTAATTTGATCTTTAAATTATATTACTTATATTCATAACTGTTTTTCTAAAAGATTTAATTTAAGTTCTATTTTTTTAATTATCAATAAAGTTACTCATACTATGGTATAAGATAAATTCATTTTCTAAGTAAAAAAAACTTAGTTACAAACTTTCAAACTTTAAAAAAAAATGATAAAAAAATTTAATAAACAATTAAAAAAATTTAAATTAATTATAATTCAGTGGTGATATATTAACTTGCGAATAATTTTAATTTTAAAAAATCTTCATTCTCAAATATGGATTTATCGTCTTTTATGTAATATTCATTTTAAACTAACTATATTATATCATCTAATAATGCAACTTTATTAAATTTATGAAAATAATAATGGCATCATGATATTCTTTTAATATTTTTGACAGAAAAATAATACCAAAATGAACATTAATTCACATTATTTTAAAAATATTACTTGTTAGAAAAAAAATTTTACTAAAATGATGAATACTGAAATATAATTATTTCAAAAGTCTATGAAATTGTAATAAACCATAATATTACTATTATTATTATTTAAAATCTTCTTAATATCATATATATACATATATTAGTACAAATAATAAAATAGTAATTTTAAATTAAATTATCTTTATTTTATCAATTGTAAAAAATGAATTAAATTCAGCTACATATTCTTATATTTTGAAAACATATATAACATAATAATAACTTTGGTAATAACAAAGAAGTTTTCTTTTAAAAAAATCAACTCCATAACTAAATCTTAAATAATTATTTTTTGATTAAAAAACACTATTTTGGTGTATTTTTTTCAATAAATTGTACTTTGCAAGAAAAATTATAAAAGAAAAATATATATTAACATTTAAAATTAAAAATTAAAATAAATCAAATTATCACACTTTAATAAATATATTAAGAATATTTATTTTATAAAAATTTATTAATTATTCGCTATATAATATTTTTTGAATTTTTAAAAAAAATTTATAAATGTATTTAATATAATATAGTTTCCTATATTTCAAAATTTTGATATATAATAGTTGCATAATTAAGAAATTTCGATATCACCAAAAAATTTATCAACAAAATTAAATTATTATCACATTTTTATTTTTTTTATACAAAATTTTTTTACAATAATCATTTGCTATAAAAAATCCACAATAACTATAAATATAGTTCAAGATTAATATAAATTTTTTTTTCTTCATATATGTGAAATCCAAAAATACTTTCACTTTCTGAATTGAAATTTATTAGCTTTAATATGCGCTAGATCTTATTTTAATATTTTTTTATTCAATTAAAGTCTACCATTAATTTAAATATGTATATTTACTATAACCATGGCTATTCCACATTCTCAACAATCTCCATAAGATTAAATTATATAAATGTTCACATAAAATTCAAATATCTAACTCAAAATCAAATGGAAATATTCAAAAAAATAAGAATATAATTAATGAATTTGAAATAATATGTACTATCATTGATATAAAAAAAAATATTCTTTTCCTAATAGCAAAATATGACTATTTTTTATTTTTTACCGGAAATTTATTTTAAATTTAATAAAAAGTTATAAAAACTAGTTTTAAAAAAAGCTAAATATAAATATTCTAATTTTTATATGGTATAACATAGTTGAAAATATTATAATTCGACTTATTACTTTTTAAATCATTAATATTTTTAGCTCTCTTTTTCTAAAAGATAATACGAAGTTTCTCTAAGACCCATTTTTATCATTAATATTAACTAATTAAATTTTTTAATACTTAAACTTACAATATACTGAAATGATTTTATAAATAATCTTTATAAAATATATTTACAATATTTTTGCAATAAATATATTAATTTATTATAATTTAATTATAACATATTACAAAGTTAAAATAAGCTCAACTATTGATTAAATATTCTCAAATAATATTTAAATCTAAATCGTGAATTTTTTTAATAAAATATCTTATACATGGCAAAATTTTAATTATATTATGTAATATTATATCATTACTGAATTCATTTCATTTGTAATTTCATTATTTTCTTGTATACTAACAGAATGGCTATACAGTTTGATATCTAATTGATCAAAGAGACTTATGATCATAAAACAACAATCGATAATTGTGAATAAAAGATATGTTAAATACGAGCTATTATAATTTGAAAAAATTTAACAGAATTTTAAAATATTAACAGAATTTTAAAATATTAAAATTCATAATTTACTTAATTTTTTGGCTTTGTTACTAAAAAATAAATTAATTTTTTTTTAGAATTTATAATAAACAAGGTTAATAATAACTAATTTTACTCAATTATATAATTACTTATATTTTGGATTCATAAAAAGCTTTAAACTAAATATATATCTATATATTAATTAAGTGAGCGATACATATATAGATGAATATTTATTGAAAAAAAATTATGAAATAAGAAATTTAATTTCTACAAAAATATATAAAAATATGTAATATTATATATTTGGTATCGAATCAAAATTAAGAAATAATATGAATAACAATAGATAATTAAAATATAAAAAAAATAAGAAAATTGTATAAATATTTCATCAAATTAATTTAATTAACAGTTATTAGATTCTGCCATTTTTTCAGACATTTTCTGTGAATTTTGAATGAA
>LSSL01000332.1:15235-44079 GCA_001953115.1 Smittium mucronatum | reverse complement strand
GGGTTACCTTTATATTTGGACTCGAACTCGCTTATACTCGCCGCATCCACCACACCGCTCCACAGCTCTTTGAAATATTCGGCCCAGTCGCTGCATTCAATCGTGCTCGTTTTCCCCGTCTTGTCATAGAACTCCCGCTTTCCCGCATCGATCAGCACGCTGTACGCCATCCCCACTCGCTGGAACTCTTCACTGTTTCCCCGCTTGTCCGGATGCGTTTCTAGGGCTCGTTTTCTGTACGCCGCCTTCACTTCCTTCTCTGTCGCATCTCGTTCAATGCCAAGTACTTTGTAATAATCGAAGGCATCTTCCTTTTCCTCAGCCATTTCTTTATTCTAATGGGCTTTTTTCACGACTAAATTAGAAAAATAAGATAAAGAAAACTTTATACTCACTTTGATTTATACAATGTATTATTTTCCTTCAAATGCTTAAATTTTATTTCGCTAAAGAAAATTTCTTAATATACAAGCAAATACACCCAATCATATGGTGGAGCCATGAATGGGAAGGGGAGTTATACTATTGGTCATCTATATTTACATTAAACGATGAAGAGCTTAAAACCTATAAACTTCAAAAAATACTCCATCGTGAGTCCTCACGGCGGCCACGACTGCATCGTCCTTTATTGTTACCTGCCAACATCCAACCAAACCAACTCTCAGGTTCCTAATTAGAGTAAAGGTTCGCAAGTCCCATAGTTTTATACACGTATCCCCGCTGCTGACCAGAAAAAATTCGTTATGTGCAATACAAGTTACGGGACCTGAATGTCCCGAAAGACAAGCCTCTAGCTGGCAAGTTTCCAAATTCCAGATACGGATTTGAGAGTCGGCGCCGGCTGATATGAGCGTTGACTTTGATCTAATTCCAGTTTTGGGGTATTCAGAATAAAAGTCTGATGAGACCTCATATTTATTAATTGACAAAAGACCAACAAGCGATCTGTGACCCACGAGGACTGAAATTGTGGCACCACTAAGGATGTCCCACACTCTGATATCTCCATTAAGCGAGCTGCTGACTATATATCCATGACTTTCGTCAATCACAACAGAATATACCTTTTCTGTATGACCAACAAGCTCATGGATGCATCTCTTTGTGATTACATCCCATACATGCACAGTTTTGTCGTAAGACCCACTAACTATAAGATTCCCAATGGTTGCAACAGTTCTAACTGATTGAGTGTGTCCAGTGAATGTGTGTATGATTTTGGAGTTGTTAGGTTCTTGATCGCTGTCACTTGATTGGTAGTCTGAATCCTCGTTTTCTTCGTTGTAATTCCTATGAGTAAAGATTTTGTTATGTCCAAGAAAGTTTGTTGATTCAACAAGGAAGGGAGAGTTGAGTACTCTAGAACCGTCAGCTCCATAATCAGGAATTGGATCAGAGTTTCTATGTTCGGCTTTCTTTCCTTTGCAGGAAGATGGTAACGAGTCTTTGCGAGACTCTCTGATGGGATTTTTAGCATGGCGAGATAGTTTCAATATACAGGATGGTAACTTCCAAACGATCAGTGAGCAATCTCTACTTCCAGAAACAATATAAGGATCAACTGTAGACATATAATCCAATGTTAGTTTTTTTTTCCCACAAATGTAGTTTGGTGTTACATTTGGGATGGGCCAGCTGAAACCAATGCATCTTATTGTACTACTGTGTCCGTGATAAACAGCAACACAGTTACCATCGGATAGATCCCATATTCGAACCGTCCGATCTGTAGACCCAGACACTAAAAAGGTACCATGGTTTATAGCTGGGTTGTGGTTGTTAAAATAGTTAGGAATGTTATCGATTACGCATAAAGCCCAAACACCCCCTTCATGGCCAACTAGTTCGAATAATAGTTTATCAGTTAAAAGATCAAAAACAACAATGGTACTATTTTCAAATCCGCCTATGAGTAGGTTTTTTGATATTGATAAGCAAGTGACAACATTAGTTCCGAAATTTCCTAGTAGACTGGTCGTAGAAGGATTTATGGCATGGGAAGAGTTTTGAAAGGTCGGTGATCCCAAATGGTTATGGGTTGGGTCAGTAAAAGGATGATTATTGTATGAAGTGCCATATTTCCAACGCTGTTCTAAGGAATAAGCCTGGGAGAATTGCTTTTTGTGAATATTATCGTGCTCTAATAGCAAAAGAGAACTTTTCAAATCAAAAGCAAGAGAGTCCTGATCAGTACTATAAATGTTAGGCGATAAGCCCGGGGAGAAAAAGTGGATTGTTGAAAGGAGATTTGGGCATTTGATTAGTCGTTTGTATCTATAAGAAATCAAAAGATCATTCCAGGCGTCTAGACCCGAAGGGCCATCAATGAGATGTTGGTATTCGAAACTAGCACGAGAAGCAGTGACCAAACTGGATAAATCCATGAATTTGAACACTTTATTGACTAATTCTATGGGCAAATTTCCAAGGATATCCTTTTTTAAGGCGGGCTCTATTTTATTTCTTGTGAATTGAAGAATTGAAAGCTTGGAGTTTTCCAAGAGTTGATTCATTAAGAGCATTTGAAAATTTTCAGGTAGACTGTTATAAGTTTGGATGATTGAAGGAATAGAATATATATTTATTATAGGATCACTTTTGTCTAAATTTATTTTCTTAATTGAGTTTGTGGAAATTGAGATTTCAGAAGGGACATCGAACGGAGAGAGAGAATCAATGGAAGAGTTTTTTGGTAAATTTGGGGTATTTTTTTCGGAATCTGTGGTAGGATGAATTGGGAATAATGGGGACATGGGTTTAATTTTTGACCTAGATACAAAAAAGTTTGGATCGGATTTTATGAGTTTGTAGTAAGATTGAGAGTAGGAATCAGAGGATTTGGGAAAAGAATTAATGGTTTTGGGAGGGGTTCTTATGGGGACGGTAACGGATTTAGTCTGCATAGAATGGATATTTGAGTTGATTTCGGGAGTTAAATCCTCTGTATTATAACTTTTTCCGGAGTATGGATTAAGCGAAATTGAAGAAGTGCGAAAATCCTCATACTGAGAAGGCGAATTTAAAGGTAAAAAAAAATCACTAATTTTCGATTGATTCTTAGGGATAGGCGAACTGGAATTTAGAAGTGAATTTATTGGTAAACAGGGGGAAGACTGGGGTAAACTAGAGAGAGAAGATTCTTGATCTTTAGGTTTTTTAGAAATGCTTAAAACAGACAATTTTTTCAATAAATCAGAATTAACATCGTCATCTTGTAGAGACTATTGAAATAATAAAATGTTGATACTAGAATGTTATAAAAGGTTGAGATCAAAGAAAGCTTACATTTTGGGAGGTACTAGATTGGGGATCTTCCGCATTTAACCACTGGTTTAAATCAAGTGAATGGGGGGATAAAAAAGTATTTCGAATGTTTGATTTTGCCAGTGGGAAATCTTTCGATTCAAAGATGGGAAGATTTAAGGGGGGGAAATTCAGGGAGGTCTTTACAGTAGTGGTAGTGGTTTTTATTTGCTGGATGGTCAAATCCATATTTTCAAAAAGGATTTTGGGCTCAGCAGGGTCATCATCTGAGCACATTTCAAATAATTAAAAAATGATAAATGGAATAAATAAGATATGATCAGATCGAAAAAGCAATTGGGCTTGACAGAGATGTATGTTTGTACCAAGGAAGAATGGCTCAAATAAAACAAGGACATAGGCTAAAATCTGGAGGACATAGCTTTAATGCTGCAGAAATAAGGCATAAATGATAAAGAAAAATGTATCGATATTTGAGGACGATAATGGATTGAAAAAGTTAACGAATGAAGCAAATAAAATTCCGCGACTTGCAAAAACACAACGAATGGATGATAGAAGTGACTAATATCTTTAACCTGGTGAGAAATCTCTGGAATTCTGGCATAAAATAAAAGGTGACAACTGTGCTAAGTGGAAATTGACAAATGAAAAGCCAGATAAATAAGTTAAGCGAAATATATTGGATAATTATATAAATATTTCAAAGGATAAAGCTCCAATAATAAAGAGAGGATATAAGGCTAAGACATTTGGTAAAAAGATTAATAAGGAATGGGAAAAATAGGGTTTAAAGGGATAAAAAAGAAGAGGTGAAGAATTGGGCCAAGACCAAGATTGGATATAAGAAAAAGCAGTGAACGGCGAGATAAGGGGGAATGAGGAGAGGGAGTGGGAGTGGGAGAGGGAGTGGGAAGGGGAAGGGAGGGGGAGAGAGAAGATGGATTACAAGTTGAAGAGACCCTTCTTTTTAGATTTATCCATAGGAGTTACGGGACGGGCATTGGCTTCAATTAGTTTCTTTTTGTCTTCAAGAGCCTTTCTTTGTTTTTCGAGGGAAAGTTTCATGTCTTTATGTCTAGAGTATAGCTCCTCTTCACTCTGCTTAAGCTTAGATTCTTTTTCAACAACTTTTTGTTGGAAAACGGCGTTCATTTCAGCCTCCATTTTCTGCAATTTAATATCGTGAAGTTTGCGATCCTCTTCAGCAATAAGGGCAGGGTTGTACTCTTTGAATACGGAATTATCTTGGAAATGACCCATAGCGAGTAGGGACTGAGTACGATACTCTTCATATAAGACGGTATTGGTATAATCACGCAAGTCTTCCATGTGGTTGTAGATGAGCATTCTGCGCAAAGTTCTAAAGTCATTAGTCTCAGGATCGTCAACCTGAATGATACCCCAGGGGTATTTACGGGCACGAACTCTTGAACCGTCGGGGAGTTCTACGAAGTTTTCACTTCCGATGACGGCAAAGGGGATTTTGCTCAGAGTCTCCTTGTTATCTCTGATAGTTTCAAGATCATCGTAAAGATCAGTGGTGGTTGGT
This sequence comes from Smittium mucronatum, assembly GCA_001953115.1. Taxonomy (NCBI): domain Eukaryota; kingdom Fungi; phylum Kickxellomycota; class Harpellomycetes; order Harpellales; family Legeriomycetaceae; genus Smittium; species Smittium mucronatum. The sequence goes on along the minus strand of LSSL01000332.1, from coordinate 39,260 downwards.
TTAAAGATCTGGATGTTATGGGCACTAATATCAGCAAGGATGCGCTGCTTGAAACCAACGAGTTCCTCGGATGTTAAGGTGTCTGCTTTGGAAATTATGGGGATAAGATTGACCTTGGTGTGGAGACGCTTAAGGAACTCAATATCAATTTGGCGAAGAGAATGGCCGGTTGGTTTGATAAAGTAGATAAGTGCATCGATACGGTTATCTTGGATCTTGGAGTGAATGAGACGGTTTTCTTGAGCCAGGTAGGAATCAAATCTAGAATCAATGTTTTCAATGATCGGGGTCCAACTATTATCATTGTTTAAAGAGTTTCCAAATCCGGGAGTATCAACAACAGTGAGTCTCAGCTTGACATTGTTATCCAAGATATCAGCACTCATAGTGGTGATTTCAACACCCTTAGAGAGCTCGGTAACAACAGAATCTTCTCTTTCAGGGAAAATTTTGGTCTCAAACAAAGTGTTTATTAAGGTAGACTTTCCGATTGAAGCCTCACCTGTGATAGTTGATATGAATAAAGAAGTAATTAGTCATGGACAATGAAAGAATAAAGGACTTAAAAAACGGGGATGAGGGGGTGGGTTTGGGGCTTACCTACAACCATGAGGGTGAAGTTGAAACCCTTCTTGATGGATTTACGGTGAACCTGGTCGGGATAGTTGGAGAAGCCGACATGACCTTTGAGGGTTTTTTTGGTAATGGCACTCATTTCTAACAAAACTTCTAAAAACTAAGGAGAGAAGAGGGCAGAAATGTGATAAAAATAAATTATGGCAGCAAAGAGGATTTATCAGGGCAAATAAACAAACAAAAGGAAAGAGATAATGGAAGCTAGCCTAATCGATCCTTTGCAATCTATGGGAAATTCAAATTGGTACCAAACAGTAAATGCCCATCTCCATTTCGCTCCCCCTCTTCTTGTGATTGTGTGGATTTAGGCATTTTCCCGATACTAATACCCGCCAATTTAATTTAATTTTAACTACCAGTATTTGTCGAATCAAACACTCTAGTATCGATGTCAACATTTGGAGTTTCGTTTTAATAAGTATCAACTTATTTCATGATTCCTAAATAAGTAGCCCGATGTTTCTTTATCCTATAAGCAATGATGACCAAACTCTTTTGATTTTCTTGATGGAATATAGCAGGATGCATGTCAAATATTAACTTCAACCATTATCAAATATTATTCATTTTGGGATTCAGTCCATTGGTTCGCTTATTTACATCTCGATCTCTCCCATATCAGGTCAAATTAATTTTAGCAAATATGGAAACCACCAATAAAATATCGTGGTATTTGTATCACCAATCCTTTCAGGGACTTTTTTTAAGGTCTCCTATTAGCAATACTTAGCCGACTATTATTTGTTGATAATAGTTATTAGCCCAATGATTAGATTTAAGGTTTGGAGCTAATACGAATATTGGATGAGAGAATGGTTGGTATTTTTGTACCCTCGATCATAAAAGAGTCTAACAGAGATGGACAGTCCAATAAAGTATCGTATAATCACAGATCCGCTACTCTGTTCGGCCAATAACAAAAAATGGTGGAACAATGAATCAATTCAAGACGATCCAGCTAATATTATATCTGCCAATAAAATATCATAAATGTAAAAAATGATGATCTTGCTGCAAAAGTGTCAGAATATTATTAAAATGATGATCTTGCTACAGAAGTGTCAGAATATTATTAAAATGATGATCTTGCTGCAAAAGTGCCAGAATATTATTATAGGATTATTTTTTTTCGTATCACGGAGTTCTAACAGGATGATTCAATTGCTGAAACTGAAGTGCATTTATGACCCATCGCTATACGTGTAAATCATAATTATATAGTGAGATCAAATATTGATAAAAACTTCAAAGATGATGAGAAAAGAGTAATAGGAGAACTAGAAAGGCAACATGTTATTTGATTCAAATGCTAACAGACGTTGAAGATCTCTGGAAATGCGACTGTATAATCTCTGTGTACAAAACATTGCATTTTTTCGAGATCCATTGCTAATAATAGAGACGTAATGATACAAACAACGCGAGGACTGGTTATTTGTGATGATTGGTTCATGTAAAAATAGCAGGGTTAGTGGGTTAGAAAAAGACTTTACTGTTTGGGGCATATCTGAATGCTGATAGGATATATTTTTTGCAGCGTAAACAGAAATTGGACTTTTTTACATCGAATCCAGACTTATTGTATACCCACTTAATGGTAACGATATGTGCAAATAGTCAACAAAATTACGGAAACACTTAGACTTGGCATTATAAAAAGTGGTGGAGCAGCTGGATTGGTTGAATCGAACAGAACTGATTGCATTTAGAGGATGTAAACCCCACAGGAAACCGGTGGCAATGGTGCACAAAGAGCCTAAATCACAGCACCCGCTAAGTATTTTTGTTCATGAAAGTCCCCAATATAGTGTGATTGCAAGATTGGGTTTTTTTTAGTGGTATATTAGAGTTTGCACACAAGATTAGGTTTCAGAAATCAAAGTTGATTTTTTTAAGTTAGATTTGAGAAATTAAATGCCAGAAAAATATGGAAATACTTTCTGACGGGCAAACTGTATTGGTCTGAATTGTTTTACTTTTGCAATTGCATGTAGCATGTAGCATTTTTTCCTTTTTTTAGGAATTAGGTGCAACGACGACATTCTTTTTCCAGTCAATGTAAACATTAAGTTTATGCTAGTAATTGGTGTAATTTTGTAAATTACCAAATAATGGCTGAGCCCCTGAACAAATGAGAAACATGATTTGGAGATTGAGGCTGGCTCCAGAGCCAGGCGAATGAAATCCCATAAAAATAGGTCACTAACATTGAGAGATTAAAGCAAGAATATAACCCCTGCCATTGGATAAAACCTTAAAAAATAGACCAGACTAATTAGGAAAATTCTAAGAAATAAGAGATTTATTTCGAAAGCAGACACTTAATATTAAGCTTTTACTACCACCCTAATTAAAAACACAAGAATAATCTTTTTTAAATCTGATCTGCGAATCAATAGATTTAAGGCCAATTTAACTGTTACAATTGGTAGTGTAGATAGTTGCTTGTTTATTGAGAGTCAAGTTTAAAGTTTTATTGGTTGATGTTGATAATAGCCCCCATCAAAAACCTAAACTCGAGGCTGGTTAAAAACACATTCAACAAAAAATGAGCCGGGCTAATTAGGGAAAGTTACAAACATGGAGGATTTGGTTTAGGGTGGTGTATTGGTTCTGCCAATAAGCTTAGAATATAAAGGCAATAGATGAAAGCGTAAATCCAATTCGAGGTTTTGGCATCAAGATCAGCAAATCTAGATGAATGAAACTTCCTCTTATTTGCGCTAGACTAAAAGATCTTGAATGTTTTGTTTTTTTTTGTATAAAATCTGAAAATTGGGATCAGCTTGTTTGCCAAATGTTTGTAAAACTCTTGTAAACAATGTAAGTCAGTATGCATGTAACAAACAATAAATCAATAAAATAACCATGTGTGCATCTGAATATGTGGAGGAAAAAAAATAATCAATTACTACTAACTGACACCTGGACTAGTCTGAGGAAGAAATCTCCAGGTGCCACTTTGTAATGTTTGTTTTGCCAAATTTCAGTACCTGTTGGAAAGAGGAAGTTTATTTTTATCTCTTTTATTGGGAAAACTGTTGGTTCTGGGATGGAGATTTTCTATGGAATGTCATTTTATTTTATATTCAGATTACAGCTTTTCTATCGAGCTTTCTTAGTTATAATCAACAATTAGAAGGGGAAAAATAAATTAGATCTGGGATAAACTCTTCAGATTTTTAGGAAAAGTGAAATATATTCTACTTCCGTCCTTTCTGTAGAAATCTTTTTAATAAATATTTGAAATACATATATTTTTACCTTGGCTAGATATTATAAGAAAGTAAACTCAATTAAAATAAGGGTTCAAGAGTTTTTGATATACTATTGAATATTCTTTTTTAATGCAGCAAAATTGAAGGTATATTGACGAATAAAGAAAAAAAGAAATCTAAACCCAAAATAAAGGATCTAGTAACGGTTTAGGAAACACTTACAATACAGATAAGGTCATCTCTGGGCATAACTATATCTATTGAGGAAATAAAAACTGCTCTTAAGAAAATATCGATAAAGAATGCCTTTACTCAATAGAATACGGGACACAATAATAAAAAAAGATGCGAATCGGTCCCATAAAGTAGTTCCAACTGACCCTGATTCTGAATACAATAGCAGAATTTCTAATGAAACAATGCGCGAAGACCCTCATATGGGACTAAAGAAGTCCAGGACAAACGATCCAGCCGGGATGAATATGAGCCCCGCATCTGGAAATATTCCTGGAAAAGATAAAATTGCTTCTGATGGAACCAACGTGGACAAAAGCGCGTTTGGGATCCTAGGGGTAGATGTGTCCCCACGATTGCGCAGTAAAAGCGACGACACGATCGATGGCTTTGACCACGAGTCAATATGCAGCAAATTTTATACTGAATTCAGTGTCGAGTCTGTGCCACCTAAACGCATCGACATCCACAACTTTTCCTTCTTCCGGACCATTGGAACCGGCTCCTTTGGCCGCGTTAAGCTGTCCAAAAACAAATCTACTGGTCAGTACTACGCGGTTAAAATCCTGCGCAAATCTGAAGTTGTGCGCGCCAAGCAGGTCGAACACGTTATCAACGAACGCGCCGTCCTGGCCTTCTGCGACTCCCCCTTTGTCGTCAAGCTGCTCGGTACGTGCCAGGACTCCATCAATCTGTACATGTTTCTTGAGTACGTCATTGGTGGTGAGCTGTTCTCGTATCTGCGGAGGTACAAGGTAACTCTCTAATCCATCTAATCCATTTCACCCCACCTCTACTCCCCTCCCATCAACCTTGATACCCTTCTTCACTTTAGCATATTTTATTATTTACTCGAATTTTCTCCATTGTTTTAAAACATTCTATAGCTGCTAAAGGTTGTTTTGATTTTTTACTAGAAATTCCCGTCACCCGTTGCAAAGTTCTACGCTGGCGAAGTCGCCCTGGCATTTGAATACCTGCATTCCTATGACCTCATTTACCGCGATCTGAAGCCCGAAAACATCCTAATAGACATCAACGGCCACGTAAAGCTAACTGATTTGGGATTTGCAAAACATGTCGTTGATGTGACGTGGACCCTATGCGGAACTCCCGACTACTTGGCTCCTGAAATCATCCAGGCTAAAGGGTACAGCAAAGCCGTTGATTGGTACAGTCTCGGCGTCCTCATATTCGAGATGTTGGCTGGATATCCCCCCTACTATGACCGCGACCACTACAAACTCTACGAACGCATCCTTAGCGGTCGGGTCCGGTGGCCATCCCAGTTCGATCCGGTCGCTCGAGACCTGGTTGAGCACTTACTGACTGCCGACTTGTCCTCTCGGTACGGGAACCTAAAGAATGGCTCTAAAGACATCAAGAACCACCCGTGGTTCAGCGAGGTCAACTGGTGCAAACTCCAAAACCTGGAGATTGCGGCTCCCCTAATCCCTGCCCGTAAATCCAATGGCGATACTGGAAACTTCGATCGGTACCCCGAATCTAACGATGCTTATGGCGACCTCACAGGCACCGATGTTTTTGGCCAAAAGTTTACAATGTTCTAATCCCCTTTTTACACACTTCCCCCCTCTTTGTATAGCGTTTAAATTTTTATTACTACTCGATTCCTCTTTTATTTATATGTATATCAATAATTTAACAAGATAAAATTATAATCCTCTCTGAAACACTAGAGAACTTGAGTCCGAGAAGTTCTCGTATACATTGATGTTAAGTTTTCGTATAAATTTACTTTTGGAGAATTATGATACTCTTTCCTTTTTTAAATCGTTGGGGCCAAAGGACATTGGCAGCAGAACGTCAAGGCTCGTCAGCATGGACTCGCCACTAGACTTTACAAGCACTATATCCAAATCCTCCGAGAATTCTCGCATAAACTGGCGGCACACGCCACATGGACTGACATACTCATCAACCAAGCTCGATACTGCAATCGCTCGGAACTCTTTGTGTCCATTCATCAATGCACATATAAACGCTGATCTTTCCGCGCATATGCAAGGCGAATAAGCCGCATTCTCCACGTTCGCACCCAAGAAAACATCCCCTGACGCTGTCAGCAGCGCCGCACCCACCTTGAACTCTGAGTACGGCGAGTACGACAGATCCCGTGCTTCCAGCGACTTTTTAGCTAGCTTATCGTATTCAGGTTTCATTTATATACCCAGGATTCGGTTTCTAGCGGAAAAAGAAATAATAATCAATAACTCAAATGTTTCTTTTTGATATTTAAAGTTCGTTAATAAATGTAGTCGACTTCATATAGTTACCATCTACGACCCCGTCTTTTTTCTCCCCTATTTATTTTCTTCGCTTTATTCGGATTTGCCCTATTATCACCCCTATCCCCCTTTGCCTGTTTTTAAATTTTCTTGAATATTGATCCTATACTTTGGAATATAGTCATATTTGATTTTTAGCCAATAAAATTTTATTCAAAAGCAAGCTATTCGTGTTTTGTTTTATCTTTTTTTTTTTTCACCCGAATCTGGTTGGTGTTCACAGCCACTATAAACTGGGAAAACAAAATCATGATAGGGGCTTTAGAGGGACGATCGAATGCCAAATTAGAGTTTGTAAAGTATCTCCCTCCTCTCACCTCAAAAATCTAGACCCTTGTCAAAATTCCTGCCAATAATTTCTCATAAAATATATAAAGTCTGGAATATAGATATCCCTCCATCAAAAATAGATGCCCTATAATTAGTCTTTCAGGGATCAGGCGAACAAAAAATCGGTTTCATTTTTTGGTCAATACAAAAGATCTAATGAAAACCGGCTTTGATAATTGGGTCAACTATTTTTTCTAATGAACACGGGAGAATTCTCATAAAGAGCACACTTTTCTATTAAACTATTACTGCTTTCTTAATTTCGATAAACTATCACTTTTAAATCCATAAATTTATTGGATATTTCAAAATCGAAATTACAAAAGCAAACTGCTTATTGGTAGAATATTGAAAATTACTTTGAGATAGTATTTTATCTAAATTTATTGGCTTAGTCGTGAACTAGCTATATTTTAGCCAATGGTTTAAATAGCAAAAAAAAGTCTGGTCTTGAAAAGAATCTCTCCGAGTTAGTCTACTATCAAGTTTAAGCCCCCGTAAGCTGAGCAAGCACTGCTGGGGCCAGATTCAAATCCTTTTAATTGTTCACAAAAGAAAAATGTGCAATACTAAATGTACTGCCCCAATTTTAGCTGAAACATCCTTAATAAAGCACGGGTTTCAGAAAAACTTTGCCAAATAGATGGGAAAACAGTTTAGTGGAATTCAATTCCTTCACAAACTAGGTTGTGCCCTGAAACATTTAGCCAACTAAAATAGATTCGCCTCCTTCGATTCAGCATGAAAATATTCTAATCAGTTCCCCGTTTTAAGTAAACTCTAAAAAATTGGGGGTTGGGCGGGGGCGACGGTATTAATATTAATAAAGCTCTATAGACCTAAAAAAAGCTAAAAAAAGTTAAAACATATCGCACAATTTTTTTTTTTTAAAAAAAAAAACTCTTTAAAATAACAAGAAGAAATGGAAACTTTTTTTCAAAAAAAAATCCAAAACCTCCCCTATACCTGCTCTAGTGTGTAAATGGTGTTAAAATCAAGAATTGGATAAAAAATCAAAAGATGTTTAAAAATACAAAAGCTACTTGTCATAAACAAAGAATGCTGGATATCAACTAAATAAATGTAAGTAGTGGCCAATTTTATTAAAATCATCCAAAAAACACCCTAAACCAATTGGATTATTGAAAATAGATATATTAAATTCATTCAATTGTTTTTTTAAAAAAAAAAAGAAAAGAGATTAGCAGGAATATATTCTGTAAAAATTTAAAAATTAAATTATACGATATGACGAATATAATTTGTATACGTGTATGTATCTGTCATGCGTATATTTGGGTGTTTGGAGATCATATAAAACTCTAAACTATCAGATCTGAGTTAATTCAAACCTCTTCTATCTCCATCTTAATTAAATTGAGTTGGGTCAAGTCTAAGAGTCTTTTTTGAATAGAAATAGAATGCGAAACCTTGCTTTTTTTTTTGTCGGAAATTAATAAAAAGTCGAAGTGACAGGACTCGAATTTTCTTCCTAAAAGGAGCTTCGCCCTTTTTGTGGCCTGAAAGTCTTAGTGCGCTTTAGTACTTCTTTTATACCTTTAATAGTTAGTATTATAGTTGGTTTAACTTTTCGTAATTTTTTGGTAAGTTTATTTTTATATCTTTTGTTTTTATCCAGTTTTTGGGTGTGGCCAGTTTTTTTGTGCTTTTCTGTTCTATTTAAATTATTCGTTGGTTGAGATCATTACCAGTTAGTAAGGTTTTCGTTGTTTGATTTTTATAGTATTTTTTGTTGTTTTTAATACCTCAAATAGTGATTTGGAAATAACTATACACCAACATCAATCTTCTATTCCAGAGCTTACACTTTGGGATTTCGCTGGAATTAATTTTTCGAAGAGAAGTGGCTGAGAATAGAGGCAGTGATGATTCGACATTTTTCGCCGCTGATTTTTTTTCTCTGGTTAATGAAATATATACATGTATCAACTTGGTCGAAGAAGATGTTATATAAGATTTATCATCTTCTAAAGTGATGATTTTGTTGAGCTCCGGTCCCAATACATCAGTGATTTTTCTCTTCTATCATTTTTGCCGTTGACGGTGTAAAAATTTTTAGTGTTACAAGTTAGTGAGCAATAGGTGAAGATTAGATATTCAGAAAGAGGTAGAAATTCCTGTACTCAAATATCCACTGGATGGATGCGCAATATTTATCATCGATGATGCACTTAGGTTAGAACTACCTTTGGCTGAGGAACAACAGCTTTAAGGCGACTATTCATTCCTACCTAACTGCCATAAGGAATCTGATTAATAAAATTTTAAATAAGGTTTATGAAACTAATTCAATTTTTTTAAAAAAAAGTGAAAGACATCAAAAAAATTGCTATTCAGCTCGCCTCTATCAGTCTAAGATCTATACCTCGTGGTTATTGGTTCAATAATTATACCATAATCTAAAAATATATAATAACAAGTTCAAATCGCTATTGTTATTTTTAGGGGCAAATATTTAAATCCTTTTTTCAAAATTTCCACTAAATTTATATTATACAATTTAAATTTATTAGAAATAAGTAATTATATCATAGAAAGTGTAGAAGTTTTATATATTCATTTTATGATTTATACTTTGGAAAATATTTATAGCTAAAATTTAAATATTTCATCAATAACCCATACCTTTGACTAATAAAAAAACTTTTTGGTTTTTTTTAATATTAAAAACGATATATTTTTTATAAGGGAGTTTTCTGGATTAAAAATCACAAATGCCCTTTTTTGACCCCCTAAGAGTGAAATACCTTGTCGTGGTTTAGGGGCTTAATAGTGTACTTTTCGTAGTACGCTAGACCAAAATTTCACACAGATTTGTGCTATTCTTGGTTGGGAGTAGTGGAGACAGCGCACAGCGATTCGGAGGACAGCGATTCCAGAGGAGGACCATCTAAAAACAGGAGGAACCGATCGTTTAGCACAGCTGAGACATAGTCTAGTGCTCAATTCAGCGTTCGACAGTCAGACGGATCTCAGCGTCTAACAGCTATTTGTAGGGAGGCCATGTCGATCAATCCCACGTTTGGGTAGGAGCCTAATTTTATTAAACCTGTTAGAAGTAGGCTCTGACTAGGAGCTCAGTAGCTTTAATGGACTATTGTTCATTGACTTTGAGCTTAATTCATAACCGTTAAAGCCTCAGACATACACCTACTTGAAGCAATGCCAGGGGTGGTCTTTCGGTTGGTAGATTGCACCCTTTTCCCGTAGGTACGCAGCCGGTAGTCCAGCAGAGGAGCTTATTGTAGTTAGGATAATAGTCTTTTCTATACCACTTTTTCTTTTTTTCAAATTTTTTTGGTATAGTTTTTAATGACGTTATCTTACAATAAAATTCCGTGATACAAAAAAAAAAATTACTCTCAATACATTTAATTATTTTTAAATTAAAACGTTTCGCATAAAAAGATTTTATTTATCTGAATAGATTTGAATAAATACCTTTTAAATCAATTAAAGAATAATTTTGATATTTTATTTTTCAAAAAAATCGAATCAAAATTTCTTGGGTACAAAAAAATTAATTTTTAATAACTAAAGTAGAGAATAATAAATTTTTGGATTTATAAACATATCATAAAACATTTTTTTGGATTAGATTTTTGGAAATATGATTTTTTTTTGTCCTATTTTTTATTATTATACCTATTTCTCATATTTTTCGATTCACGTTTTTATATTTTTTACTATTAAACTGGTGCTTTTTTTGGATAAAATTTTATCCGTTAAAATTGCTACTAGTTAGAAAAGGTAAATTTAGTTCCGATTCTTTTTTTTACTGAGAAAAAATTTTATATGTCTATAATCCAATATTATTAATCATAAATAGTTGGCCAATTTTTTAATTTTATGACTAATTAATTTATTATTAACTGATATAAAAAATTTAACAATATATTTGAATTCAAAATAATGTGGCTTTGTTTAAATGCCTGTTTTAATGAAAAGTTAGAGACGCAAAACATAAAGATACATAATATTAATTATATTTATATAAATTAGCAGAAATGAATTCAATAACATCTAACCTTTAGAATTAGTATTGTTTTAAAGGATCGAATAGATTTATTAACTATTTAATTCCATTATTAATATAAAGAAAATTTCTAAAGATAAAGGTATTAACTTCTGAATTTAATTATTAACGAATATTTTTTAAATTAGTCATAAAGATAAGTTTTCGGATATTTTTTTAAACTAGGTATGACTTTTATTGCAATATTTTCACAAATTATTGACAAAATAATATTTATTTGATAAAAAAGATTAGATATAAAGTTCAGCAATGAAATTATAAAAAAACATACAGGAAAGATGAAAAATAAAATGTTTCTCACATATTATCAGATAAAATACATAATAAAATTATTTTTTTTCCTAATGATTGTTTTATTATGAGTTTTTTAACTCAAAAAAATCTCAAATACTTGTAATTTTTTTTTGAAAAGCAAATATTCTTTCATTGTTTAAAAATAGATAAAATTATTATTTTGGTTGTATTATAATTTCTATTTGCAATATTGAGTTTGGATAAAGCAAAAAAAAATAATGCATAAGTATATTATTCATAAAAAAATTACTAAATTAAACCCTGCTTAGTTTTATATACAAAAAATCTCGATGGGAAGTAGAATAACAAGTTAAAAATTAGCTCAATATTATATAATATAATTTTATTTTTAAATATTTTAAATTAATTTTTTATTATAAATACTCTTGTTTATTTTATGGCAAAACCGTGATAAAATTACTATAAATATATATTTAATTTTTACCACGTGGATATTCATTGATATAGATGTATTATTAGTGCTATCTTTTTTATATATCGTTTAAATTTAACAATTTGCCGTATTGTTTAAGCTTAAAGTAGATTCAGAAATTTCATATAATAAAAATAAAAATATATTGTATTAATTAACAGTGGACCGCTTAGTTTTAAGACTGAAAAAAATACTTGTAATATATTTTGATAAAATTATGGGACGTGAGAGATTTGAACTCCCAACCTTCCGCTTGATCCGAATTGGAGACGGACGCGCTGCCATTGCGCCAACACCCCACAAATGAATCGAAAAATTTAGTAAGTTTGAAATAATTGATAATTTCCTAGTAGGTAATCGACGTTTTCAAATTGACATGTTATAAATAAATCTATTATTATATAATATCGTTGAAAATTCTTCAAACCAATCATAGCCATAATGAAATAGAATTAAAATTCATCATTATGTGTCATTGTGTAATTTCCAAAATTTACACAGATTTATATTTTAAAAATTTTCTATTTCGATTAACGGAAATATTATGAAAAATACTTATGAATTTTTTTAAAAATCAATTTGAAATCACAATAAAATTTTCGAGTATCATATCTAGAGCAGAATGAGGCTAAAAAATAAATAATCAGTGGATAGAAAAGTAAGCATTTCATTAAAAATATCTCTTAATAACAAAAGTAATTTAAAACGTATCTTTTTACCGTTATACTACCAAGAAAATTATTAAAAAAAGGGAAAAAAGTACAATATATATGGTTATATACGCAAAGCATCTTTAAAATTTTTATTTTTTATTTTAAATATCTTTTAACAAGCAGTTTGTACAATTAATATAATTTCACGATATTAAATCGATTATAATACTAACAAAGACCGAAAAAGCCGAAAAAAATCGATATATATTTATTATAACATTCAATTAATATTCTTTGATCGGGATTTAATATTTTATATACTTCAATACATTTTATTCAGTATCTAATGATTTTTTTTATTGCATCCATGCTTGCTTTTTATTTAACATATAAATGATATATCGCCGAAAACACATTATCTAAATCTTTAAACACGCATAAAATATCAGGAAGAAAATAAATTATCAAATATATTTGTATTACTAATCAGTACTTTTTATTATTATAAAAAGTTACTCATGTAATAAGAGCTCAAATTTTCAATTTGTATATCTATTTTAATCGGTTATTTGCGAGTAAGCAAATAGGTTTTTGTGAGAAAATATGCAATAAAATTTTATATTGTGATTTTTTTTAAAATATAATAGATATTTTTATTTTTCAAACAAAATTTAATATATGAAAAATATATTTAGAAAAATATTGTATTTTTATAAAATATCAAATCGACATTTATGATTCTTGAAAAAAAAAGAGATAGATTATAAAATAATATTTGGAGGTAATGTTTTCAGAATCTCATTTAATTTATAATTAGCATCTAAAAATATCTAAAATCTCGAATAATTTATTGGCCCACAAATAACCTCTAAAAATATTACAATAGGGTTAACTGTTGAAAATGTTTACTCTTCTAATACTCTAAAAATTTAGTTAGGTTTGATTTAATTTTGGCTAAAAAATTTAAAATAATTTAAGTAAATTTTACCAAATAAATTTTTTTATTGTAAATTGAAATATTAAAGGTTAAGAGTATAAAAATATAAAGGATTTTCTTTAAAATTAGAAAAAAGAATCAGGAAATTTCACAATAATGAAATACGAATTATTTTTCCTACAAATAAAATTCAAAATATTAGATTTTTTCATGAGAAATTAACAAATAAATTTTTAATAATTTGAATATATTTGATTTTTTTAATAATTTAAAATTTTCTTTGAAGAGTAAATGTTTTTTTGGAGGGGGGGGGGTCAAAATTTCAGTTTTTTTTTATATTTAAATAATTCATTTTGGAAAATTCATTGTACCAAAGAATTTATTGCATAACCATATATTTATCAAAAAATATTTCAGTTCGATAAAATAGGGTTTTACTAATTATATTCTTGGTCCGATTTTTTTTTAATTTTTCTTTAGCGTATAAGAAATATATAGATTTGCTAATTTTAAAAAGCCTTAATAAAAATAGAGTGTTTAAGAGGATCTAATTTTTATTTTTTACAAACGCTATACCATCAAAATTTATTATAAATGTAAAGTTAAAAAAAATTCAGAATTCTTAAAACATATATTGGAAGTTTATAAGTATTAATTCAAGAAATTTCCCCATTTTTTATGTATAAAACCTATTTTGATTTATTATAATATTAATAATTTCAGAATGAATACTTAGAAACTCTTTCATTTTTTTTTTTTGTTATTTTAAATTTCCAAAAATTTAATACCATAGGAGGTAAATAAGAAAAAGTACCTAAATGTTGCTAAAACTTTAGTTTTAGTCGCGAAACTTTGATGTCATATATTAATATTTTTTTTCTTCATATAGAGATAAAAGTTAAAAAACAATAAACCAAAATATAAACCAGAAATTATTTTCTGGATTATATCAATTTTATAATTTTTAAAATAATATGCAACGGTTTGATTTTATGGTTTAGGTGTTGCTTTTGATAAATTTACTAAATTTTTGTATATTGTTATGGGAGATCTTGGATTTTACGGGCTATAATATCATTTGTTTTCTGATTGCATCTTGATTTCAAAAAACAAAATATATTAGAAAGTGCAAGTAAAAACTCTTTTTCTGATATAAAATTACGAGTATTAAAGAAATCAAAAATCAAAGGCAAATAAATTCTTACAAGGAAACTCCTCACAAAAAATTAGATACTATTGAGCAAACCAAATTTAATAATAATGAAATCTATACCTTTATAACTAAATAAAACTAAAAGAAATCTCAAAATCATCCTAAAAATCTAAAAATTACAAAATAACTACCGAAAATTGAAATTATAAAAACTCATGAAATATTCAGCCTATTATTTTTCTAATTATTTTTCATAATTACATATTTAATAAAACTTTATAATAAATAAAAAATGAAATGAAAACAGACCTAAAATATACAATAAACAACCAAAAATGTTATAAAATATTTCTTAAATAATTTCATTTAACCTCGCTATTTAAATTGCAATTATACTCTAAGCGCCATCCGCACTAGAAAATAACATCATGTTGTAGCTCTCACTAAAATTTTATATATTGTATCCAGATAAATCAATTAATTAATAATATTACTCACACTTAAAACATTTTCATGAATAAAATAAAATAATAGTATTTAGAAAAAATTCAATTCCACACTAGAAACATCATCCCTAATCACGTGTAATTCAATTTTAAAAGTTAAACAGTATTTTAAATATTAATATTTATTTATTTCTTATAAGAAGTTATTGTGAATAACGGGGGAAATTTAATTTTAAAATTTTGATAGGTGTATTTGAGATCCACGAAGAACTTTAATAAATATTTATTTAATCCTCTATATTTAATTTGCATATCATATATATAAAACTTATCTTAAACCCCATTCGATATTGTGAAATCTATTTATCTTTTGATAGCATAAATCTGATAAAAGAGAAATCAAAAATATTCAATTTTGGATTCAGATTATTAGTTTCGCCTCGATACCCAGCTTTTTAACCCCACTTAAATTTATAACATCTAGGATGAATTAATAAAATTGCTTTTTTATTCTTTTTGAAATAATTTCTTTAATATTTACCTATGAAAACCTCAATTTCTAGATTCTTTTAAATAAAAATCATTAAAATATATATCATCTTTAAAAAATCTGTCCTTCTGTGCACAAAATAATGAATTAAAAATAAAAGTAAAAATTTAAAACTTTTCAAAAATCCAAAACAGAAAATACAAGTTTTTATATGTTAAAATCGAATTATTCGTCTAAAATTTCCATAATTTGCCTGAATAATTCAACGTAATTAATATAAGAATCTCTATAGATTGGAAATTGTAAACCTATTGTGTGGGAAGTGAGGAAAAATTATCAATAACTAAACACTGTATTAGAATTATATTTTTGAGAGAGGCCGAAAAGTTTGTACAAGAAATAAATGAAGCAAATTTGCGGGATAATCATCTAAGATGGCCACTTAATAGATGAGTTGGAACTTTATTAATTTGAAATTCGTAATTAATAAAGAAATAATCAATCCTAAAGCAATAAAACAAAAATAACTACTAATTATTGAACCAAAAAGTCAAGATAAGAGCCACACGGAAGTATTTTAGTTAATTTTCCGTAATTTTTGTCTTATAAACCACCAAATTCAAATATCTATATTGAGATAATAAACACGTAAAGTTTCTGAAATATAGGTTCCAGATAATATTTAAAAAAAATTATTGGTCATGTAATTTCAATGAAACTCTTAGATAATTTTATATTGTATATAGATTCAATCACAGTTCTTGTTAACATACTTTCCTGAACAAAAATCTGTCGAGTTGGAAAATCATTAGAGTTATATTTTTTCAAAATATACCATTGTAACATAATTAGACAATGGTTTTTTTTTTTCACCTTGATTTTCACTTTAAATTTTTTATGAGTTAAGTTGTATTAATAATTTTAACTTTAGATTAAATGGAGCTTTATTTTAAAAAATAATGGGCAAAGGGAAAAAGTGGGCTATAAAAAGGACTCACGCTTTTTTATCGTGTTCGATATCTATATTATCTCCTTAATTTTTTTTTTTGGAAATAAATCTTATAGGCAAAATTTAAATCTAAATTCAAGTCACTTGGATTTAAATACTATTTTAAATCCTAATTAGTTTGAAAAGATGTCTGTAATACAGATTATCTTGTAAAATGAGCATAAATATAAACCAGAAATATATACAGATATTAAAAAAACACACAAAAAACTCGAATTTTTTCTAATTACCCCTAGAGAAGTACAGAAAAAACTCATATATATATATGTTGTAAAATTAAAAGGGATTATTAATAGTTAATATATGACTTTAATTTTGAAAAATGAAAATTATGGAATAATAAACGATTAAAAGAGGGTTTGAAATGTTTCTTGTGCCCATAATTCGGGTCTTCAGATAATAAAGCGATCAGTGTTCCAAATAAAACATTACCTTTATAAACCGATATAAAACCGATAGAATAGATGTCTGATCAAATCAATAATATATATACCACCTAGATAAATCTTGGATTAATTTTTTTTTTATTTTGGAATTTTTTTATAATTTTTTTTAAACAAAACAAAAATAAGAACTTATTAAAGTATTCCATATCTTCAGATAACAGCAATAAATATATTTAGTAGCATGAGCACCCATATTTTTATGAATATATCTAGAAAAATCGTCGCTACCGTGGCACATCATTTCACACAGAATTATATATGCTTAGATCTCAATTTATCTTGTGAAGGAGTTTTTAATACATAATAAATTGGACCAATTCTTTCTATTTAGGATCTGATTCAAAATTTAGAGCTACATGAAGAGGAAAATTAAAAATTTACCCAAGTCTCATTACGAAACATTTGAATCTGAAATAAATAAGGAATCCCGAAAATTGATTTATACTGTTATATTATGAACAAAATCGGTTATATAGCGATAATTTTTTTTTAAAAAAAAAAATAGCACAAATTGATTAGCCTTTACTCTCTGTGACTTTGGTTAACCGATTAGCTCGGAAATCAATTTCTGGTTTAGTTTTATTTATATTGAAAAAATCTCTAAAGATTTCGAATTTGAGAAATTCACAAAAGGCAAACTTGAGATCCATTTTTGATTTACTGAATTAGCTTTTGTACAAATAAAATAATTTTTCATGAAAATTCGCATCAGTATTTTCAATAAATAAGCTTAAATCTTGATTTATTTTGTAAATAAAGCATTTAAATTAGTTTTACTATATCAATATATATGGTGCCATGACTATTTACATACTACTATTTCTTCCACTTTTTCTACCTATCTTTTTACATGTTCAAGTTTTCATTGGCAAATGAAATTTGTTTATTTCATAAAATTATGCACCAAAAAACTTGATTCTCTCTATTTATTGGTAAAAAATTATAAGGAATGTCCATTGTGTAAATTTTTAGTATGAAAATAGTCCTGAAACCGAATATATTGTTGATTTTAATTGGATTTATAGCATTTTCAGGAAAAAAAAAGCAATTTGCATTTAGAAAAGAACATATTAAAAAAAAAAAATTCTGGTCAATTTTCAACCATTTAATGAAAAAATTTCAATTTAATGACAGATCAAATTTTTAAAAAAAAAGCTGACCATTCTCTAATTGATAAAAAAATAAACACTTTACAATTAAAAAAATGATCATTACGAAGCATTACTTTTAAGCATTAATTATTGAAATTTGTAGTACTTAAAATCATATATTATATAACTCGTATTTACAGATAAATATAAAAAATAAAATCCAAATATGATATAATATATTGTAAATTTAAATACATCTAACTAAAATCTAAAAAAAAAAAAATTGTGTCAAAAGAAATAAAGGGCTTAATATTTGCGAATATTTTTGATAATGGTACATCAATAAAAGATGCTGCAGATGAGCTTGGATTTGATTACAGCACTTCCAGAAGGATAGTAGCTTATCGAAAAAAGCAAAATGAATATTTTTTAACAGAGTTTTATTATACGTGCGTTTCAAATAGTATAGATATTTATATATGTAATCCTGAAATTTGTGGCACTACTAGGCACCCAAGAAAACTTGTAGATAATTTTTTGGGTAAAATAGATAGTATAATAAACAGAAATCCTGTAATAGCCGTTAAGAAAATAAGAAAAGTTTTTTTTTAAATTTTTTTTAACGCATGGAATAAATATTTTTTTAGCGTCAGTTGATAATGGTTTAGAAAAGTTGAAAGCAACAACCAAAACGGGATGTAAGCTTATTGATAGAGTAAATTCTTTTGAAAAAAGTACCAAAAAGAGTGAATTAAGCAACATATTTCACTTTTGAATTTTTCCCCCAAAAGAGATAATTGTATCATTATTGAAGATTCTGGGTTCAATTTATATTTAAAAAAACTCGGGTAAGATAGATTTCAGGAACAAGAGCCTCATTTTTTTTTTGCCTACAAACAGATGAAGAAATGTGACATTGGCTTTAGCTATTGATTTTGAAAAATTTATGAATTATAAAATAATAGCTGACAGATATGTTAACTCGGATAATATTACTAAATTCATATCACAAGTTATGGAAAATTTTGTGGATGAATCTTCATTAAATGGCTCGAATGTAATCATAAACGACGCCAGAATGCACTGAACTCCAAAAAGTAGGTATATTATAGAAAGATCTAGATGTAATTTAAAAAAATTACCACCATATCTTACATGCTCAACCCAGTAGAAAATGTATTTAGTAAGGTCAAGAGTATTGTTGAACCAAAAAAAAAATCCAGACAATTCACGCTTTTAATAAATGGCATAATTCAGGAAATCAGTTGAGAGTATTACAGAGAATGATATGTGTGGTTATTTTTCGCACATGGATAGAAACTTCAGCCTTTCAATGACTGGACATGTATTTGTTCAAAAAATATTTTTTTTCAACTACATTATTTTCCTGTATTCAGAATTGGTTTTATGGTAACATTACATTATCACTTGATTTACCGATTAAATTTTTAAGAAAAAAACGGATTGAATCAATCTGAGAATTAATTGTTTTTTGTTTTTTGTTTTTTTTATGTAATTATGGTCCGGGTTAACAAAAAAAAATATTAAATGCTCATTTTTAATTGAAAAATGTTCACTAGAATTTGAAAAAAAAATATATATATATATATATATATATATTTTCATTTACAAGACGATCAATTGAAAAACAATAAACTTTTATTTTTTAAATTGATCAGCCGTTGGATTGAAAAAAAGATAATCCAATAGTGAGAATAAAATTTGCTTTTTTGTGTAATTAATTGTTTTCTAAATTGTAAAGCCACATTTTTTTTTTTTTACTGGAAATGCTGTAGATATTTAATTTCATAACCTTACTAAAAAAAAAAAAATAATTTTTATTTACAGTTAAAACAAATTAGTAGAGAAATAAGTAAAAAGTGATGGATTATTGAAACTGTAATCAGGGGAATTGAATTTTTTGGAAAACCCTAGTCCTTTGTGAAAGTCAAAGTTTTCAGATTATTTATGTTTATTTTTATTTTTTTTCAAGCAATTTAATAATGTAACTTGTTATCTTGAGTCTATTGAGGTCAAGTTTAATTGCATACTTTTCTTGTTACAGGTGATTATATATTTAAAAGTTATACGATTTGGGTTTCGTGTTTTGTGAAAATAAATAAAGAGTTCACTTTTAGTAACCAGAAGGCGTTTTCAATAGTTATAAATCGGTGCATAGATTTGATTTTTTTACACGATTTTTTTACGTTCTTTGTATCATCTATCCAGCTAAAAATTCGCAACATAATTAAGGGTGCGAACTGCGCTTTTAACTAAAGTATATATTAAAAACATTACATAATTTCAAACCATTATAATTATATCCAGGTGTTTGGATGTTACTTTTCTTCGAATTACAAATTGAATAATAATATATTTATATTGAGTATTATTTATAAAGTACAACATCTTTTTTATATAGTACATATTGTTCAAATACAACCAGATAAAGATTATAAAAGATAAATTTTTTAAAATGATTTATAAAGATCTAATCAAAAAAAAAAAAAAATCAAAATTGATTTTGCAATTCTAAAAACTAAAGTTTATCTTTGTATTTTTGAAGGTTTAAAAAAAACAAGTAAAAAGTGCGAGTTTTTTTAACACATTATCTACTGATATGCAGGGATAATAATTTAGCATTTGGTGTTTTATTGGGTAAAAAGGTCTTTTTTACATTATTATAAAACCCGAAATTTAATGTTATTTATATAATAAAAGCTTATTGAAAATCGTGTCTGATGGTTAGCTTGATATTAGATCATGAAATGAGATAATAACCTGCGAATATGACTCAAAGATACCAACAAGAGCCTAGAAGACATTGTATGGAGTTACAAGCGAAGAAGACTACCAAAAAGACTTATAAAACGGTATATATTGTTTATATGGATCAAAAACAAAAAAAAAAAAATGAATTGTGGCTTCAGATTAAACTAATATTGGAAATTTAATACTTTCGATTTTAATCTATTAGCGGCTAGAAAGAATATTAAACGAAAAACCAAAAATAAACACCAAGACTCTGATATAGCGATAATTTTTTTTTTTTGAATCTAATTGAAAAATTAATAATCAATTTCAATGAGCTGCATTTAAACCATAATAATTCCAAGAGATACAACATAAAAAAATCTTTTAGACGATTAAAAGTACTCATTTCGTGGGAATTTGAAATAAATGAGTAGGAAAGAATAAATGTTAAAATTAATGTTTTTTTAAAAGATCCCGAAAGAATAAAATGCATTGGATTGATTGAAACCATACTCCCATTATATATATATATATATATATATATATATAAACTTCTTTGCAGAAAATAAACCCGCAAAAAAAAAAAAAAAATCAAAATCAAAATTAGCGTACTTTTAAAGAAGAGTAGCGTCTACGAGCGCGAACTAATCAATCTCTTTACAAATAACCACTCAATCCTTAATAAATGCAAAAAGAAAGCCTATGATAATTTAATTTTTTTAAAAAAAAAAAAGTCGAGGATAAACTCCATATTTCACTGGTGAGAAATTGGCTGAAACAAATTCAGGTCTTTTTATGTCACAACATCGGCAGGAAATTTCTGGCATATGAATTGTGATACAACGGCTTATTAGGAGGGTTGAAACAAAAGATGTGACTATATTGAGGCAGGATGCCAAGTGCATAGCCATTTTTAGTGGAGTAATTACTGTAATCGGGTGGTGGAGGGGGAGGGGGGGGAGGTAATTCTTGAAATTGGTGCTGCCTATTCAGCAATATCGGAGAGTCTAACGAAAGATATGGATATAAATTTTGATTATTTTTGTAAAAAATATATGTCAAATACGCAATCAAGCAAAAAACTCTGAAAAAAAAAAAAAACACCCTTTTCAGCATCAATGGTCATTAAACCATCCCAAACTGTATATATGGATGATAATGGTGCTGTAACCAATACAGAAAATATAATAATTTTCAAACATATATTTAATATCTTGGGTAGTTGTTTATGATACTAGGGCTTTCTAATATACCACAACACTAGTAATTTGAAGATCCTGGTAACAGAGATTGTACAAAAAAAATATAAAAAAAAAAGATGGAGCAGCTCATCAGATTAAATCTTTGAGAATTTTTACTAAAGGAATTTGAAATATTGTTAAAATTAATAATAAACATAACCTAAATCGATAGTAACACGTATAATTTTATGGAAAAAATGATTGAAAAGAAACTCTAGCGATTCCTCTAAAGCCTATTCTCAGAAAGTTATAATGATTTAGAACATTTAATATCAAAAAAAAAAAAAAATTGGCAGAAAGTAATTCTAATGAACATAAAATTTGAGTAATAAGTTTATCGCTAATAATATCTGGTCAAATTATGGTGAAGTTTTTTGTAGAAATTGTATAGCGGCTGTTTTTTTTTTTGGAGTTTTTAGGGAAAAAATATTGCAAAATAAAAGAATTTTCCATATAGGCCCTACAGAATTGAGCGACTTGCAGTAGAAATCAAATGTGTCAATAATCATTTCAGCACAAACAGATACGAAGAATAGGTTGTGTAAACCAGTGATAAGATTTGTGAAATGCGTTTAAAACGAATAAGAGTATAAAGTTACCAAGTTTGTATAAATTCGGGAAAGATCTTTACGTGATTGAAAGCCAGGAAAATGAAGGAGCTTTTACAGTTGTTGGGGGGTTTTTTTTTGAAACTTTTTGGTATATTCAAAACAACCACCCCCCCTACTCCTTTCATGAAAAATAAATGGATGGTTCCTAAATAATATCCTCAAAGATAAATCTACTCTAAAAAAAATCCAGAAACTTTAATGAAATGAGTTCAAAAACTGCCTTGATGAAGAGATAATGTTATATGTATGAGCCGCGTCAATGACCCTTAAAGACAGCTACCACTTATTAAATGCCTTACAGATTGGCCATTTCTTATATATATAATCGTTTAACCGAATTGGATGGAAATTGATGGTACTTTATATAAATTTGATTTTTTTTTTTTCATTCTATATGATCACTATGGGATTTTGATAAAGTGAATCACTGTTGCACTTTTTTAGTTCAGAAAAGAAGAATAAAATAATGATTTCTCGTTTTCGAAAAATAACGCCCATTAGCTGGGCCATAAGTTGGCTATTTTATCGCCAAGTTTTTTATTGACAGAACTCTAACAAAGATTTAATCTAAAAAATCTCTTGCCAAGAAAGAATCACGTGGAAATATGGATGAAAAGTAGATTTCTTAATCAAACAGAAGAGGGTTATTTGCGACGGAAATATCGCTTTTATTAGGCCTATCTTTTTTTTTTTATTTTTTTTTTATAGCAAATAATACCGAGTGAAAGTATCACCCGAAACCAAACCACACGAGAAGAGAGTAGGCCTTTTGTTTTAACCTCCACTAAATGCACCCTCATACTACTCTTACCCCTCTACTATTAGACTAAAAAGAACCCCCACCCAATCACTTCTCTAATAAATACCATGTTCTGGCTCATTAGCCAAATCATTTCAAGATTTAAAAGTAAAGTCTATTCTAGTATTTTTTTTTCATTGATCCTCGGTAAAAGACAGATACTTTCGGTTCTATTTTCTTTTTTCTCGAAATAAAATTTCAAAAATATTTTTAACTTTAAATTGGAGCTCAAGAATTGTCTGTTCAACATAAATTAGTCTATGCGCGCTCATTAAGCCTTTATTCCAAATTATCAGAAAGATATAAAGAAAAGAAACATTAATTTATTTATGTACCAAACGATATTAATTATAACGAAAATTATATTAGCATTTCTTTGGTTAGACAAACAGTTTATAATTAATGTATGAGAAATTGTCAACTTGATTACATCTTTTTTTTTTACTAGTCTTTTTTGCAAATCCAATGGATTATCACCACAAAATTATAAAAGTTTTCCCATTTTCGAATCGATAATTTAGTCACTTTACAAACTACTCATTTCCCCCAATTATAGAAATGATCATTTTAAAATTGAAAAAAAAAAAAAAAAAAAAAAAAAGAGCACAATTAAATCATGTTCGATAATATTTCCATCTAGCCGAACTGTTGAAAAGAGAACTATTGTTGATATTTATTTTCGCTTTCTATATATATACAATACATTCATATAATTAAAGGCATGTATGCTTTTCACATTTTTCATATATTTCCAAATCATTCAAAGGAATGTATTTTTTTAAAAAAAATAAAGATGATAGATATGTGACTTTTTTTTTTTTTAAAAAAAAAGGGGGGCTTTGACAGTGGTGTATCGAAAAGGTATGATGGGGGGGGGGGGTATC
>LSSL01000332.1:0-11490 GCA_001953115.1 Smittium mucronatum | reverse complement strand
TTTTTTTTTGCATGTGAGTGGAAGGGCATACAGCTAATACTATCAGTTGGCCAATGATTAAACGAGTCAAATATTGATCTGGACGCTTATTAGACAACAGATAATTAGGTGCATCCATTGGTAGCCAAATAACCAAGATAAATTGGGTGGATGAGGGGGAGGGCTAAAGGAGGCTGGGAGATAGAATCAGGATGAGTTGGGGGAGGGGGGGGACTGCTCCCGATCAATCCCCAGCCCCGTGCGCGCTGATGTATTGGCCAGTACCTTTCCCTGTCTATATTAAAATTGATGGAGAAAGCAGATCAGGATTTGTTGGCAAAATGTTTATTGGGGGAACGGCAAGCAAGGCTGGGTTTTGATCCACCCAATAGAGCCTCCCATAAAACATAAAAAAAGGCTCAGATCACAGCAAGGCCCAGTTTTTATGTAATCTGCTGGTATCGGCAAGTATACTTTTACGCTATTATCTGCCCAACCTAAATTTTTTTTTTTTAAAAAAAAAAATACACTCAAATCCCGAAGCTATTACTAGATCCCCAACATTTTTATTGTCTGCAAAAATAAAAATAAAAAATCAGTCCGACCTTCCCTCCCCGCCCCATCAAGCCTCGAACCTTCCCCCAATCTTTAATTAGCCACATTCCGCTCACGAACACCCGATATACAAACCATAACCATAACCCCCGACCACTAAGGAAAAAAAAAAAAAAATGATTCAAATGAAATCGCGCTTGTCGGTAATCGACAACTCGGGTGCACTAATAGTCGAATGCATCAAGGTCCTACGTAACGCGAAATGGGCCAGTGTAGGCGACGAAATCGTCGTTTCCGTCAAGAACGCTCGTCCCATCGCCGACGGTTCCGCAATTTCTGCCAATCGCATCAAGAAGGGCGATGTCCGCCGCGCCCTTATCGTCCGCACCAAGAAGGAGATCCGCCGGCCCGACGGGCGGTTCGTGCGGTTCGATGACAATGCGTGCGTGCTGATCAACAGCCAGAAACAGCCCATTGGCAGTCGCATCCTGAGTCTCGTGTCTAGGGAATTGCGGGAAAAGAATTGGATCAAGGTCGTGTCTCTTGCCCCCAAGGTCGTTTAAACGTGCGGCAAAAAAAAAAAAAAATCTTTTAAAATATTATAATATTTTTAATCAGCCTCTTTTTTTATAAAGTCTTTTATTACATTTTATACACCAACTAAATGAAAAGTTGATGAAATAATGGATGATTTTTTTTTCAATAAAATTAAAAATGGTGGGGTTATGAAAAGTCAATGGGCGGATAAAAGAATTTAGTTTCGACATTAGTCCCAAACTCCAGGCCGTACAGTGGCTCCACACTTTCCACATCCACCGTTTCGTTTTCTGAATCGCTGCTGCTATGTTTCTTTTTAGGGCGAGGCGGCTTTTCGTCGAATTCGTCTTCTGGTTCCTGGTAGATTATGTTTGCATCGATTTCTTTGAAACTCTTGTTAATGACTCCCCACCGTTGCTGCGGAGTTCTTGTCCATATGTATATCAGCCCAAAGCTTGATATCGATGCTATTATCGGCCGGAACGGATGTACCTAACTCCCCCCCCCATCAACAACCCCACATCTCATTAGCAAAATGTATTATATGTAAACTAACCCTCTCCCTTTCTGCCCCTCTTGCTTATAATAAAATGTAGGAACACTTCTTTTTCTCCTTCCGCAATGAAACAATATCATCCATGGATACAAAAAAAAAAAAAAAAAGAAAGCAAAGGGGCAGACATAGGAAAGAGGGAAAGGTCCTGATTTTTAGATTTCAAGCGTTTATAAACAAGACTTACACTAAAGTCCAGCAGCAGTTCGCTCGGCCCTGTAAGGATAGTGTCGAGTCGCGCTGTGAATTTGTCCCAGATATGGATATTATGCTCCGCTTGGTGGTGACTCGCTGCTATTATATGGTCCCCAGAACTGCTGAATTGCACTCCTGACCATCGCGTCCGGTCGATTATGTCCTGCAGCTTAATCCCCATCTCGATATCAAACCCCTTCGCTCCACCCTCTCCCAACGAAATCTGGCATACTCTCAGGATTCTGTCGTTACAGTTCGTCACTATTTCGCTAAACACCAAGAAAAATTTGAATAAACTTGCCATATTTTTTTTTTTTAAAAAAAAAAATAAAAAAACAACTCACTTTGTCAAATTGTACAGCGAAATGTCCTTGATGCTGCTGGTGCATATCCGCTTCTCAAACAAGATATTACCTGACTTCGTTTCTACTATATATACATGACCCGTTCCCGTTCCCATAAAAACATACTCCCCCGTCTTATCAAACACAAAACACGTTCCCCATACAGTTCTATATCATTACACCAAAACAAACTGCCTTGTTTAAAAAAAAAAAAAATTCACTACCAGTAGGTCGCTCCTTCCTTGTTTTTTTTTTTTTTAAAAAAAAAGGCTTACAGTTTGTTCTCTTGATCTTGTATTCTACGCAATGGATATAGTGTCGGTGATAGATTTTCAAGCTCAATTTCGATTTTCAAAAACTCGGGAATCGTCTTGTCCGGGCACACAAAAAGCAATTCGCTTTGTAATTCATAGTTTTAAATCCATCCATACCATTAGATAAAACGTTAAAGATCTTTTTCAAATCTCCCGTTCCATTAGATTTTTCAATAAATAAATAAACTCATTTACTTTGTGATTGTGGAAAATCTGACTTGATTTATCCGGTTCTTGAACTCGTGTATGCAAGATACTTTATCCGTCCGCAGATCAAACATTATTACTTGTCCCGCTTCGTTCCCTGCCACTATAAACTCGTTGGTTTCCGACCAGCTTATATTTACAAATTTATATAACCGTCACCATCGCCCCCACCATCAGCATTCGGTTTTTTTTTTTAAAAAGTCAAAAAATTCATGATTCATCCCACTTCACCTACCCCCCCCCCCCAAAAAAAACGAAGGGACTTTGAGCTTACCATATAGACGTGATACTGCTTGAATTCAACGAAAGTTTGCGGATTTGCGTCAAACTGTAGAAATCCCATACTGCGCAGAACCCATCCGAACTTCCAGTCACCAGCATCGTCCCAAGCTTGTTGAAACTGCACAGCGTTATAAACTCTTCCTCAACAACTGCCTCGATGTACTCGGGATATTCCGGTTCAAACGGATCTATTATAAACAACACGTTAGAAAGTCAGTCTCCCCCATCTTACCTTGCTCCGTTTTATTAATAATGGTAAATCGCAAAGTAACAACAACTAATAGCAAAATTATTTTATACAAATGGTTACTTAATAACTCTCGATTCATTTCTTTCGAACTTTATTCAATTTTGCTGTTTTTGTCGTTGAGTTTTCTATTAAAAGAATCTTTAATGAATTTGCAAAAATTATGCTTTACATAGATTCAAAAGACCCAACCATTGGCTACAAGCGATATTTCCAAATTTAAAAAAATAAAAATAAAGTCAACTTCTATTTACTACTAGACAAAAATAACAATAGGGGGGGTTTTTACAGGAAAACAAAAGGTATAAAACAACTATTCGCAAATTTATTAGGCACTTCCAGACTTAATCCATGAATATGGCCTTTGTAGATTCTGCTAAGCGTCTTTGCACATAACTCTGCATTTTTAGCAATTCATCCACTGAATCCATCAGTTCTTTCGATAAATTATCCTCAAATTGCAATGCTGTCCTCTTAACACTTTCAAGCCCCGTTTTTGAAACCATATAGTTTTCTTTTGCTTGCTGCTCAGTGTCGCTGATCGATGATTCCAAGAGCTGTATTTCATTCTCCAAATTATCTATTTCTAGAGATGGTATTTTGGACTGCTCTGAAATGGTTTGGCGCACTGATTCTGCCTCCTTCTGCAATCTCTCACACTTCTTGGTTAATTCCACCATTTTATCGTTTATTTCAAGCTTCGAATCCTCTAGTTTGATATTTTCTTCACTAATCTCGAATGTGGCTGTACTCAACGCGTTGTTGTTTGATAGTACAAGTTCCCTGATTTTACCAAGAACATTTTCAAGATCTGGCTTCAGCGGTGGCTGAACTATTGAGCTGGGATCGTTAGCATTTAGATTCACTCTAATATATGCTGCACTGGCATCGATATCTGAATATGCCCGCTTATTAGGATTTCGGATTGATATTGAATTGATATCTGATATCATGGAAAAGTCTATTTGTGACACCGACTCATTGTATTTCTGTTCCATCTCTTCGATTGAATCTAAAAACTTTTGGATTCCAGTTTCCCTTTGCCAAATCTCCTCCTGTTTAGCACCTAATCTAGCTTGATTATCGTCCAAGCTCGCACATAATCTTGATTTTTCAGCGTTCATTTGGCCAACTTCCACTATCGATATTTTTTGCTCATTGAGGATAGCCTCAACATTGGAAATTTCTTCGTCTATTAACTTTATATCCGCTGCCATCAGTTCATTGTTTCGTTCTAAAAACTCTATTTTCTCCCCGGTCTTTGAAATCAAGTTCTCGCATTGTTTTTTATACTTTTCGAGAGCGCTCATATCCTTCTCAAAAGCTTTTTGTAGCTCTTCCTCAACTTGTAAAGGTGATTTTATGCTTTCCAGCTTGCTCAATTCTTGCTGTAAAGCTTCGAGCTCAACTTCAAGCCTTGAGTTTTCGTTACTAACTAGCTGGTTCTTTAAGAAAAACTGGTTTTCTAGATTTTGTTCGATATCTGGCGGCTCGTCTTTTCCAACTAGCCATATTGGGTATGCCTCAATTAGATAGTGGTAAAATGCTTTGTCTTCAAATCTAATTGAATTAGAAGAGCTTCCTTCGAAATTATTTTCCTCTTCATTATCCATACTGTCTACGAGCAGATTAAGTTCAGTCAGCCATACCAAAAACGCCAGCACTTCTGGCCACGAACTTACACTTGCTGGATTCCTTAGCTTTGATTTGCTCAGGTTATCTATATACGGATACTTTATATTTTTCAAAATACTGTATATGTCATCCTCAAACTTCCGGCCGAAAACATAGAACGGGTCAAGTCTTGCATATAAAAATTTGAAGCAGTCCTCGATAAATCTCCCAGTGTGGGCATCCAAATTTATTTCTTTAGGAAATCTTTTATGCGTCAAGTAATCAGATATTTTTTGTTTCGCCATGATCATAAATTCTTTTGTCTTTATAGGTCTTGGATCATCAACTGCTCTGGAATTCCGGGACACTGTGTTTAATAGCCCTGTACCCATTGTGGTTCTCCGAGTAGTTTCAAATAAAGCTCCACCACCCCCATTTCTAATCAGTATATTTTGAAGCAAAAAAATAATTTAATTTATAAAGCTTAACTGCTGGCTAAAATAGGTGAACCTATTCTCCTTTTTTTTTACCTGAATTGATTTCCTGCTGGTGTCTGAGTCGCTAGTCGATTTGTTTTTTTTTGGACAATAGTTCCGAATCCCTGATTTCTGCTTTCGGTTATAGGAACTCCAAACCCATGATCTCTTCTGTCCATTGGCGTGGATCTATTTATTTCTTGTTTATTCCCAGCTAGTGAATTCTGTCGGTTTTGGTCAGAGCCCATAGACGAATTATAGCCAGACATGTATGACTGAGGGGCCATCGAAAATCTCGGATTTCTAATAGTCCCCATCCGTTGGGAATCATTATTGCTGAATCTGTTTACAGTCGGTGGTAAATTCGAATATTGCG
The DNA here is from genome assembly GCA_001953115.1 of Smittium mucronatum. Lineage (NCBI taxonomy): Eukaryota > Fungi > Kickxellomycota > Harpellomycetes > Harpellales > Legeriomycetaceae > Smittium > Smittium mucronatum. The sequence goes on along the minus strand of LSSL01000332.1, from coordinate 5,811 downwards.
GATTGTTGCTATTTCTGTTGAATTGGCCAAATTGGCCAACATTTGTTTTTCTTCTCTGATCCATAATAAGAATTTTTTTGGTTTTGAAACTATCTTTTTGAGAATCATTGATCTTATAGTGAATGAAATTTCGCCACTGCTTATATCAAATTCTTTTTGGTGTTTTCGCTATTGTTTACTTTTTGCTATAAAGTAACAACATATATATCCAATTGTATCGTCAAAAGTTGAATACCAAATATCGACCAATAAAATACACCAAACTACTCTTTGTACTATGCATTTTTGCCAATTAATTTACACTATTTCGATTTTTGTTAGTTTTACATCCAATTATATCCGTTTAAGTTGGCAATAGCTTTTAGCTGTTTAGAAAATGCCTACAAATTTGAAGAAAAATACCTTTAGAAAAAAAACTAAAACTTGCTAAAAAAAAAAAAAAAAGTCTCAAATAGAAATAGGAAAAAAGTAATGTCTTTTATATGAATCTGATTTACGCGACAGAAATTTCTTTTTTAAAGTTTCAAAAAAAAAAAAAAACTACTAGAAATGCAAGATCGATTAAGCGAGGAAGAAGCTTTGATACTATCCGAATACGAGCTCCTCAACAAACAGACTGAAAAGGTATCTTTCATTCGTTTTCCGAAAAAAAGAGTTTCAAAACCCATTCTTATATATGTTCGATGAATATCCTTTCACTTGTTCTCTTGTCTCTATCCAAACTCGTGTTGCTAATTTATATAAAATTCCAAATCTTGATAGCTGAATGAGCTCATCCATTCGTTAAATTCAAATGAACTCGATCGGATTGTCCTTGGAATGCGGAAACTGGAAAAAAAATTCTTTTTAGTTCATACGTTGTTCAAATCTTCAATATACAATAATAGTTCTAGGGCTTCTGGTTCCGGAAACGATCCCCCGAGTCCTGCTCGTACCGAAGATTTCAACACTTTTACTACCAATTGTCCTCCCATTTAGAAAAAAAATAACCGCTAAAAAACCCCTGTATTTTAAGAAATTTCGTGCTTTTGTATTTGCTTCGATAATAATGTTATCGCAATTTGTTTTTTTTATTCTTTACAAGACCCTAAAGACTCAAGCTTCTATTATAGATCCAATTCCAACAAAACTTGATAATATAGATGACTAAAATAATTGGCGATTCAAAACCATATTATTATATTAACTGAAAAATATATATTTACTTTTAATGAAAATTTTTTTTTAAAAAAAAAGAATGAAATATTCCAAATGAATTAATTGAGAAAATAGTATATTACAAAATTAAATTCTCGACTCTGGGCAATATGTTGGTATTATTGTTCGATAATACATTAGCTTGATCCTGTTTTGGATTACTATTCTGTGGAAGAAATTTAGCTGGAATAACCCATTTTTTTTTAGTACCGCCTATCTGTTCATCACGTTTTGTGTTCAGTTCATCAGCTCCATCAATGGAGTAAGTGCATCCACTATTTGCCATCCCTGAAGTTGCATTTTTTTCGTAAACAGGGCATTTAGGTACTGAAAATTCACTAATTTTCGCCATTAAATCCAGTTTCGATCTAATAAAATAATTGCAATACGAAGAATAGGTCATGAAATCAAACGGTTTTGAGTCTCTTGGATGATGAATTCTGTTGCTTTCTCTCCTTGATTTTGCTAAAGATCGCGAATTTCCGACTTGATCATCCATAGAGCTGACTTTTCCAACCCCCAAATGTGTTCTCATGAGAGAATTTTCAGAAATTTGAGTATTGATTTTTTCTAATACTTGTGGGTTTAAGAGACACTCAATATGATAAGCATGACCACATCCGAAAACCAGTTTCATTGAGGGAGAAGGGGGGTTTGGTGATATAACTGTCTGTTCTAGTGCTTTTATAGGAAACAAGTTCAAATTACATACTGTGCATTTATTTCTTGTGTCCAGCATCACGCCTTTTGTTAAAGTTTTTCGAGATTTGATAAATAGTTTTTCATTATACCCATTCAACACTGAATTACAGGCTTTCAATAAGTCTATTCTTAGCTGGCAATTGCTAAGTACCGTACAAACTGCTTCCCGTATACCCGGAATCGTCTGAGAAGGTGGTATGGACTTTATTAGAGTTACTGGATTAACAAACTTGCTATCCGCATGTAACAACAAAGCCAATCTTAATTTATTTATTACGTCCAAGGGCAGCTCAGGTAATTCAAGATCCTCTTTCATAGAATCGTTGTTACCAAGCGTATGGCTTTCTGAACCAGATTCGTCAACATTCTCTCCTCGAGACTGGGAACTGATGTTGACTAAATCATCCCACAAGTCTTTGTCATGTTGTTCATGTGCAAATCTTATCGCATAATCTACATCTTTTAATTCGTACAAAATCATCATTAATGCTCTCCTAAAGTCCCCCATTCTACCCAAGAGATAAATAGTCTCAGGAACTAGTCCTCTTGATTCGCAAATTTGGCTTGCCTTAGCTAAAGAATATAGAGTGCTAGATCTTAGATATCTTAGTAGTTCACTAGGACTATATTCTGCATAAAGTTCAACTTGCATATCTGCAAATTGATCACATAAATTGGGATCGTTCAGTCGAAGAGCATGAAGATAGATATAAATATAGAATGGGGTTTTGACAAGTTGGGGAACTACAACAGCTGGTGGTATAGCTGTTACATTGTTTACTAAAAGGGTAACTCCAGGAGCTTGGTCTCTGTTATAATCATTTAACTGTTGATAAACGCGAATTGTCTCATTTTCAGGGATTGTTTTATTAGCAGATTGTTGAAGATAATAGTCATCATACTCCATGATTAGTAGTACTTTATCCCTAATGAAATATGTTAAATTTTCATTTTGAATTCTATTCAATATCCCTTCATAATGTATAATGAGATAATATTTTATAGCTTTGTCAATTTGGCCTGAACGATCAAGCAGTTTCGCCAAGCAAACTCTGAGAGAATAAATAAACTTCCTATTAGAAATGTTATCATCATTCTCAAATTTATCCAATTTATCAATGATAGCTATTTCAACACTTTTTGCATTATACACATCTAATGGCCAAACCTCTACAGTTTCACAAAACTTTGGGATATCTTTATCCAAGAGCTCCGACAAAATCAATTCATATAATGTCTGACTTATTCCTGTAATGTCAGTAGGAATGTATTGCGACATAATAACTAACTTGTCTTTTGACGCAAATTTATAAGCCCAAGCCTCCCACACCTGCCTCAAATCTATAGCATCATCTTCCAGATGAATTTTAATTCTATTTAATACAAAAGAAATGACTTCGGCAGCTTTCTCATAATTTTGAGAAGATATAAGTAACTCGGCGTAGCCCTGACCAATCTCAAACATAAGACTATTTTGAATACTTAAGTCGGTTCCAATGAATTTTCCAGTATTGTTTACTAATGCATCAAACATTTCAGTGTAAGCAGCGTTGAACATTTCGTGTTCTTCTAACCATTTAAGATGTTGTTGAAAAGTCTTTTTTTTTATTTCAACTATCTGTTTAGGGCTAATTATGTACCAAATGGCTTTTGAGATGTCATCATTATCAATGGAAGAAATGATGTTGTAGTCGTTAGCTTTATATTTCTTATATCCAGGAAGCTCCAGTACATCATTAGATTCTTCTTCATGGTTTTGATTTATAACACGCAATTCTGGAGGAAGGGTATCAAGCAATAAACTATTAGTACCATCAGTTGAGAAAATAGAAATTTCGCTGTGGTTATCATTTGATGGCTCTTCATTGGACTCGATATTATTTTCGGTTTCTATTTGCCCAGGGTAAGCTAATATCATGAAACTTGTTTCTATTTTGGAGACTCCGACTACAGCGCAATCGCATTCTAAAATGGAACTGACCTTTGCATATAACTCTTCCTTTGAATGGTTTAAATGCGAAACTTTTTGAGAGGGGCTAGAATCTAGTATATCTACTGTTTGAATGTATTTTCCCCAGGATATGATAAGATTTCTTTGGGATTCCCAAAATAAACGACAAGGGTACAAATCAGCCCTCAAGTCAAAAGACATTCTATCTATACTAGCTAAGGGAATCATTTCTTTCATTTCATAAACTATAACGCCCTATAAAAGGATAATAAATTTGAGGAAAGAAAGATTTAAAACGAATAAAATAATGTAAGATTTGTAACCTTTTCATTAGCGGAAGCAAGGAAATTGCCTTCCCAAGAGAGGGTATAAATAGGGCCATTACCTTCTTCAAGTACTAAATTTCTTTTGTTGAGGGGCCATTTCCTGTCTTCGTGGACTATCAATTTACCCAATAAACCACCTGAAACTATTTTTCCCTCTTGGCCATTGTAAGTAGACTCTATGGCAACGGCCTTTACAGGTCTTTGATGGTCGGCTACGATCTTTCTAGAATCTGAAAAGACCTCATGCAGCACAACTTTTCCATCATCACCACCACTGACCAAAAAGTCGTTGTTTTTAGTATATGACAAAGAAGTTACGGCTGCACCATGGGAATGCCAACGTTTAGATACATTTCCCTTTAAGTCTACAATCAAAACATGACCCCAATGAGTTCCAAGAACCTATTTGAAACAAGGGTGTGTGTGTTAAAGCATTGAAAAGAGAATATGAGTATTTTAGGATTTACTAGAAATTTTTCAGCGACCACAGCAACACTCAAACTATCTTGAGAAAACAAATCAGATAATTCTCCAGTAATCTTTTTGTAACTGAAAAAAGGTTCGTATATATCATCTTCCTCTTCTACTGAAACGCTGCGAGCTTCGAAATCTTCAACTTGAAGTTTGTTTTCATCGGGAGCAGACATCTGTCGGAGAAACTGTGAAACAAAAATGTGAGGATGGATAAAATACCCTATATGACTCTTTTATGTTTGAATAGAAATACAAGTTAAGAAATGTGAAGAGAGTCCAACAAAAATGATTTGGTTTTCAAATAAATTTGGAATCGAAATTAATAGTCTATTTCTGCCCATCCGCCAATAAATACATTCTTTTGGCTCTCCACTTTTCCACACACTAATGGTTTTTGATTTCGGTGAAAGTTATGATCCGCATGTCCAATAGAAATCGGATATTGACACTCGACTGGCTTCTTTAATGGTGATAGGATATCTTTTAAACTCATTGCAAATTACTGTGAATGGAATGGGTTTTGACCAAATAGCGTTGCTGCTTTTGTTTGCAGTTCATTACTATTCACATTAATTGGCCAGCATGACATTAGTTTCATTTTCAAATCAGATTGATTAAAACTTAATGATATTCGTAAAGATAATATAAAGGTTAATATATACCATAAGAGTGAAATACCTTGTCGTGATTTAGGAGCTATAATAGTGTACTTGTAAAAGTACACTAAACCAAAATTTCACACAGCGTTGCACTATTCTTGGTTGGGAGTAGTGGAGACAGCGCACAGCGATTCGGAGGACAGCGATTCCAGAGGAGATCCATCTAGAAACAGGAGGGACCGTTCGTTTAGCACAGCTGAGACATAGTCTAGTGCACAAGTCCAGCGTTCGACATTCAGACGGATCTCAGCGTCTAACATCTATTTGCAGGAAAGCCATGTCGATCAAACCCACGTTTGGGTAGGAGCCTAATTTTATTAATCCTGTTAATTGTAGGCTCTGACTAGGAGCTCAGTAGCTTTAATGAACTATTGTTCATTGAAAAAGAGCTTAATTCATAACTGTTAAAGCCTCAATCGTCCAGCCTACTTGAGGCAATGCCAGGGTATTATTTGGTGGTTGGTAGATTGCACCCTTTTCCCGTAGGTACTCAGCCGGTAGT
>LSSL01000331.1:0-12159 GCA_001953115.1 Smittium mucronatum | reverse complement strand
TTTTTATATTGAATCGAGAACTACACCAACCAAAATCCAAATGACACTGAAATAGATAAATCAAAAAAAAAAATCAAATATTAAATCAACTACTAGACCAGCTGCCAAATCAATCAATAATTGAAATAATAAATATAAAATTCTTCAACTAGTATACCAATTACTATATCTTTTATTACACCAACTATACATCAATAAATTCTCTAGAATTCTGATCGATTAGTATACCATATTTTACATTAACCAATATATAAATTACTACATCAAATAAAAAATCAATAACTTCATCAAAACTTTATATCATTTAAAAATTAATTATAGTAAATCAACTAAAACATCAATAAATTAGCCTAAAACTACATCAAATATTACATCATACATTACATCAAATGATACAAATGTAACTACATCAATTAGTTCATCAGATGAAATCAACTACTACAAAATAATGCATATAATATAATATCACATCACATCAAATTCAAAATCGACTAATAATCGATTGGTAATTCAACCAATACATCAAATACAGAAACTGAAATAATTAGTATTACTACAGCGACATTTATAATCGTTTATTTTTTATCTCATAATAACGTCAATATATTATATTGAAGAAACAACTTTATAAATATAATTTTCAAATATCCATTAAATGAATTTTATTTCTCAGTAAACTTGATTCTTATTTCAATTTTTTTAACACTTTTAAATATTTTTTTATGTTTCATACCGTTTTTATTTTCATAAGATTATTAATAATTTTATTTATATAAATTGAATTTTGATGTTTCTTTTCTTTTTTTCGAATTTCGTTAAATATATTTATAGATTATAAAAAAATTTAAAATGATAAATCAATTGGAAAAAACAAGATTATTTCCAGCTTCATTCAATCTTTCTTTGGTCTTTTTTTGGGTTATGATATTCATTGAAGCAATTTATTTTTGTTGTGCTAAAGCAAATGCTAACCTCACATAAATTACACTTCCATATAGTTCTGTCAAGCTTTTCTTCACTGCTACAGAAATTAAAACTTATCCTTTTTGATTTTATCGGTATATGTATTTTATCTGTTAGTATATCTGCTTTCGGTGAGTACTCTTTTTCTCTTTTTTTTCTTTTTCACTGCTTGTAAATGATTAGAAATATAAATTCCACTTTCACTTACTATTTCTTGTATTAAATTTATCCTAAATCGAAACAATTTTACATAACAATGCCCTTTTATTTTTTTTCTGTTTTTTTCATAAATCTCCTTATATATTGTGAAAGAGTTTACCACACACACATCCAAAAAAAAAAAAAAAAACTAGTCCAAAATCTCAGACTTTTTCTTTCGATTTCATAAATTTTTTTTCTTTGATCTAACTTATCAACAAAGTTCATGTTTTTATTGTAGTCAGTGATTAAAGAAGGAATAATCACTTCTAATTTACCTCCATATTGTTTAGTTCTGTTACCTATAGTTTTATCTCTTGGGTTGTAAAAATTAGAAGCCATGTAAACCGGTCTATTTTCTATACATTTTATAACAGAAATCCCATCTAAAGATTCATACCAATCCCACAAATATTTTTCGATTGATTTGTTGCTTTTGAATTTCGGAAGAAATTTCCTGTTGGAACAAATTGTTTCTCACGAATAGATTCTTTTTTCCAAAATATATTCGGTAAGTTCGATAGACGTAAAATATATGTCGAAAAAAATCTTGTGGTTGGTTGATTTGAGATCTGAAGATAGGTTTTTTACTACCCTAAATCCTAAAGGGTTTTCTGAGATTATAAAATATTTCCCTTGATACACATCAAAGCTCCAACAGTACACAGTCTGTTCAGCTAAGACCCAAACTATAAAACCCCTTTTTATAGGCTTATTAAGCACAAACTTCCTGAAACATGATCTTCCTCTGAGTTTTATCATTGATTCATCAATTTATATATTTTGTCTAGGGTTGAATTTTTTTGTGAAAACCATCTTTAATTCTAGTTAAAAGATTTCTAATTTTGAAGAGTTTATCTTATTTTTCATATATTTTTCCAAATGCATATTCGTTTCCCAAATGAAAATTAGATAGTACTTTCGTGAAAAGATTTGAAGACATCAGGTTTGAAATATAGTAATCATGTATTATTGGATCTAAACTCCAATAATTTTTAATACCAGGGAGTTTATTTATCCCCATAAGCGGGTTAATTACCAGAAATATTTTGAAGTCCTTTATAGATATTTTATTTATAAATTTGAAATCAATATAATTATTGGAGTTTATAAAGTCTCTTTCAAAAGTTCGTTATCAAAAAATAGCTTGAAAATCGTATAAGAGGTGATAGAATTTAGATCCAAAATATGACTTGGGATAGTATTGGGACTATAAAAATATATTGATGGGCGTGGAATATTGAAAATTTTGCTCCACTCTTTTTTAATGGATTTTTTTGAATATTGAACTATCTGCGAAACAAATAATTCATTAGACTCGTTTTCAGGCAGAGAAAAATCTTCTAGTTGAAAATTTTCAACTCTCAATTAATCTTGAAATGAATTTGAGTTTGAATCAAAATTTTTATCACAGGACATATTTATTTCAAATTCCATAAGATTAACCATGTTTTAAAAAAAATGTTATAAATAATTTATTATTCAAGAGTAAAAAAACAAAAAAACAACGCAAAATAGAAGTGTTTTTTCAAAATAAATCTATAAAATATAAATAAAAAAGGATTTTTTTAAATTACCTTAATATTAAAAACTCACATAAATATAAATTTATGATCTTAATTTTCATGTAAAGCTCATGAATGTCACAATTTAAAAGCAAGACCAATCAGAAATCATAACTGTGGCTACTTTTGACCCTAACCGATAATTTCCTTGCATCTTCAAAAACTAGCTGGTTTTTATTTAATACTTTTGTATTTAGTTCTTTTACATAGTATTAAAAAAAACCAATTGAAAACCAGAATTGTGGCCACGACCTGGCCGCAACTGAAAATTTCCTCGCGACCTCGACCATTAGTTGATTTGAAATTTTAATGAGTATCTATTGGTATATGTAATAAAGATCTTCGCTATGTAAAATACAAATTTTACCTATAATTATTTTTAAAACTATCGGAAATGTCCCCAAGTTTTCAGAAAAATATGGTTTTTATATATATTTTACTAGTCAATTTTCTCTCAAAGTAGTTTCAATGAGTTAAAATTAATTACAACTTTTTAATGCATACAATAATCCTTTAAATATTATTGGACATACATTTCTGAATGTTTTTATTTTTTACTGAAAGATTAGTAAAATCTAATCTAATAAAAAAAAGTGTTATTATAATTGGATATCATTTTTATTAAATGGCCTACTTAAGCCCATAAGCGCCTGCGACATGTAGTAGGATGGCCTGAAAATGGACGCTGAGGACGAAAGAGTTAAATGAAATACTTTCCTTTTGAAAATTGAGTGTAATTTTTTTATATTGGCCCAGAAAAGATATACATTGATGTTGACACAAATTTTCTAATTTGATAGGTATTCAGAATTAAATAAATCTGGAATTGCATTTAATAGGAAAAAAATCATTAAATTGATGAAAATCCACATTTAGTAAGCGATTCCAGATTTTCAATACCGGGGTAAATTGGTATTTTTGGACACAGAATATCATGGATATTCATGTAATCGACTGGATTTTTTTTATTAAACAAAACATTATAGATTTTCTCGCACAATTTGCTTATCGAGAATTAAAAAACTACAAAGTTTTTTTTTCCATCAATGTGTTCAACACACTTCGATTTGAATTTTTTTTGAAGAGTTTATTAAGCAACTAAAAAATCAAAACCAATATAATGTGGATTTATAATTATTGTAAAGCAAAGTGATGCAAATATTTCTAGTAGATTGTGGCCCAATTATGTTTATCTAGGCGAAATAGCTGCATGTACAGATTGAGTGATAAAAGGAAGTTTTTATTTTTACAAAATATCAAAGTATAAAGTTTGTGCATAAAAATACAACATCCGATTATCAAATAAAAAATGATTTTGTGCCGAAAATCCACCATAAAAAATAGCCGACTCAGGTAGCAAAAAGGTTAAAATTAGATAAAAGCGCCAATAATTTAGAGAGAAATGGAAGACTATTTTCAAGTTTTTACTAATTTCCTTGTTAAGGACGAAGGAAATGTGCGTGTGATCCTGTTTAGAAAATAAATAGTCGAAATCAATAAAGTTTTTCGTATTAGAAATCCAGTAATAAATAGCATTTTTTTTTATGGCAATATTTGTTAAAATTTAATAGTTTGGTAGTGATTATTAATTGGTCATTCAAACTTATTTGAAAACGGAAATATAACTTGTTAAAATATGTTGAATTTAGTCTTATTTCCCTAAATTACGAGCTGAACTCAACTCAAATTCAGATCTTTTTTTTTTCTATTTATATTTGTTAACCTTTTGGTCCTTTTGTTGAAGGTAGAGTAAATTGGACCAACACTTAGAACCAATATTTATGCTGAGCTCCTATTTACTAGATATTAATGCATATTCTATTAGCCAAATGGTAGAAAATGATAAATAAACTTAAATAAACTTTAGCTAATCGGAGAATGTGGAGCACTTGACGAAAATAGAATTAAAGCTCAAGGAATATGATTGGGACATTTTTAATCTGAATACAATTTTCCATTTGATAACTATAAATTGAACAAGCTATTAGACCTTTCCGGGCCCAAATTTGTGCCTTGCCCCTATTTGCGTATATTTGAAATTCCAATTGGTTCAATAATATGATCAGACCAATGGTATACAAATAAAATTAAACTAATAATAGCATTGAGCGGAAAGTGAAGGCCATTTTTTGTACCATCACCCTTGAAAGGGTTAATGTACTTATAATATTCCTTCATGTAAATGACCTTTAGTCATACAGAGGATTTCATTTCAGTTGAGTTATTAGCAAGCAGCCTACTTTCTTTTTGGCATGATTTTCTGTGGCGTTGTCTTTAAGTAAAATTCAGCATTTCAATAAATAAACGATATAAAAAATTTGTTAGTAATCTGATTTTTACCCCATTGATGGATGATTGCTATTTTTGTTTTTTTCGGCTGAGATGGGATTAATTTTCACTCTTTAGGTGCTATATTCTATTTAGGTCATTAGATACTAGTCTGATCAAAATATCGTTGGTTTTTTCACATCAATAAATATGAATGGCCAATGTATTTGTGTTACAGCATCGATTTGGAAAACCAAATTTTTTAAAGATCCTGGAAAATTGCGATTTGATTAGCAGTTATTATAAACATTCTCTGAAAAGACACTTCAGTGTTAACCCTTTCAGGGGCCAAATTTTTACATAAATTTTTTTGAAATGTGCGAGGGATATTATATAATATGATAAGTTTCTGTAGGCCAATTACATAAGCTTCAATTTCTCAAAATTAAATGAAGATAAAAATGACACTTTCTGGGCAGTAAGTGCATTTTTATACATTTACGCTATAAACAATGATTATTGTATTGTTTTATTAGCCAAAAATAATCGATTTCAAACAAATAAATGGGTATAAAAATGATACTTTCTGAACAGTAAGTATCTTTTTTTAATTTAAGGTGCAAAAATCCAGATTGGTAGTGTTTTATTTTTCAAAAATAATTAACTTCAAACAAATATATGAAGGTAAAAACGCCACTTTCATAACATTAAGCGTCTTTTTTTACATTTAAACTATTAATTTAATTTTTCAGCCAAGTTAATTTGCCGCTTTAACATTTGAAATTCACCAATGCGGTTGTCAGCACTCGATAAATAAATATAATCATTTTTTGTAAAATTTCTAATTAAATCTTAGTTTTTATTGGTCATTATTTTTTTGTATTTTTAATATATATTACAAATGCATTTAAAAAATTCAACTTTATTTGCTTTAAATACCGTAATTGTGCGATTTATTGGCATGATTGGCTTTTGCTGACTTTACTTTGGAACCATTTTTGTACAACCGGTCCTGAATGGGTTAAAGTTTCACTACACTCTTAATAAATATTACTTTACTGCAAATATATACACTTATTGGGTAATCAAAGATTCCAAAGACAAAATATTTTTTCTATCGGAAAAAATAAAAATTTAATTAATGTTATGCGAAATTTAAATGGGAGATTCTCTTTGAGAGCAGACACTTTCCTAGTAAATTTTTACTACCTTCCTAATTTGGAAATAATGGGTTAGGAACAAGTACAAAATTATTGGTTGGTCTGGAACATAAAATTACAAAAAGAAATCATCCATTGGCATAATGTTGAGGTTTATTAGAGAAAGATTATTTTTTCCATTTATATTGGTTTGAAAATCAAACAATTTTGCTGTAGCCAATGGTTTATATAGTAAAAAAAAGTCCGGTCTTGAAAATAATCTCCCAAATAGTGTATTTCTAGGGAAGATGTATTCTGGTTTAGCCAATTGCGCAAATGGCAAAGAAAAAGACCAATATATGATGGATCTTTTTTGAATGCACACTATCCTATTAAAAATTTATTACATTTCTTATTTGGAAAACATTTTTAATGCATAAAATTATTGGGCAATCTATGGCTAGGATTTCAAAAGAAGTTTTCTGTAAAACTGGGATGATTTCTATTTCTATTTCTATTTGCTTGGTAATGATTTAATTTTATTGTGACCAATATTTTACATGTAAAAAAAGTCTGACCTCCACAAGAACCTGACATATAGAGGGATTTACCATTCAAATCGATGCCAATATTTTTGATGTTTCATGATTAGCTATGGTTTAAATAAATTCATCAAACAGTTTAAACTGAATAGCCAGTAGATGGATGCAATATATGTAATGAAAAGCAGAGTAACCTAAATCTAGAATATTAATGATGGCACAAAATTCTCTACTAATTGAATTAAATTAGCACAGAGGAAATTACAAATTATTACATAGAGTAATTTGAAAAGCAAACAGATAATTGCTTTTTAACTTTTTCGCCATCAGTAAACCAAATTGTGCAATTATTTTATGCCCAATAACGGTTTCGAATTCAAGTTCATATTACAAAAAAAAATTTGGTAGGACAATCTATAAAATTTACCAAACCAAATCAATAAACTTACAACTAATCGGAGTGAAACAAGGCGTCTGGACGCTAAACAGTTCTAGTCTATATTTGGGAAATTCTTTAACAGACCAGATGCTTTTTCCATAAAAGTATTATTATATGATTTGATTTCAGAATTTTATTGGATTAATTTCTATGCATGATTTTCAAAATTGCGTTTAAATTTCCATATTTTAGATAATATACAGTTATTATTCGTTCTATTGGCTTTTTAAACGAATAAAAAATGACCTAATATAGGCTAAAAATTGATTAAAAAGGAAATAGGAGACTAATAAAAGTAAAACGTCTGGTGATCATAATTATCTGCCATCTAAATATCGGTAAATTAAGTTGCTTTTTCAATTAAGCTAATAATGTTCTTATTAAGATTAGAAACAGATCAGTGAGAAAAAATAGTTTGTCCTTTAACCCTTTCTGGGCCCAAATTTGTGCTTTGCCTCTATTTGCGTATATTTGCAATAATAATTGGATTAATTCATGGTCAGCCCAATGGCAACGAATAAAATTAAACTAATATAACATTGAGAAAAAAGTGAAACCATTTTTTGTACCATTGCCCCTAAAAGGCTTAAGAGCCACGGTAAAAAGCCAATTCCCAATTTGAAAATTTATTAGGTTCAAATTGCGTAAAATATTTTGTCAACCAAACTAAATGCTTATTTGGGATTTTATGTTAGTTTAGGAGTGAGTTGAAATATACTTTTGTGATACCTGTTCCAATAAGGGATAAATATGAAATATGCGTAGACACTCCAATAATGAATTGATTTTTTTGGGATGGAAAAAGAGGGTTTTAAGCATTTTTTTAAATTTTTTAATTTTTTCAAAATTTTGATCTCCTCAAAAAAATAGGATGAGCTGGTAATCAATATTCATTCACACATACATAATATCATTATATTCTAGATATTTCCTTGTATGTGCAAAGGTAGAGGTGGGGTAAAAGATAATTATCTGTATTGAAAATGTGGAAAATGTATAATTTATTAACTTTCCACCAGATTCATGGTCAAATGATGTCCATAAGTTTCATGAGAACAGATCCAATATTGACCAGATTAAAGTAATTTTTTTCTTTTGTAAAAGAGAAAGAACCTGAAAAATAGTTTTGCATTATTCAATTTGGAAATAGTGCTAGTGCCCGATATGCATACAGTGTTGATTATCAATTTTTAAAAAGCGGAATTGTGAAGGTTAAATATGATTTATAGATGTATATTAAAGGGGGTTCTTTAATATAACCAGCCAGTTTTTTCCAAATTACCTCATAGATTTTCATTAAAACAAATGTCTAGAATAAATTTCGTGAGAAATTTAGAAATATGAAAATCAATGCATTAATAAAAAAATAGTAGAATCACTATTCCACTACCGGTGTCATGAGGGGTACCAATCTAGCTCATAGAGTTGCAGAATTCGAGATAACTTTGCTAAAGCATCTATCTTTTTATACAAAAATTAGAGCTAGAAAATACCAAGAATCTTTGAGAAAGTCAATTCGTGTTAATTAAAAAATTAAATAACTTATAAAAAGAGAAAAAAAAAAAAGACGTAAAAGCGAAATAGTATATATATTATAGGCCCAAATATTCTAAAGTTAAACCCTATAGAACTAGGAGTTTTTATTTGTGTTGGATATTTCTACCCAATTTAACGTGCACACCTTGAGCCTTGTATTCTTTGTGAAGGATCTTGTCCATGTTATTGTACATATAGTGGATTTCATGGTCCTTTCCATCCTTAATGGATCTGGTGCAGTTGGTGAGGACGTGTCCGTACCATTCGTCTTCAAAGAACATATCTGGATCGGGGATTTTGCAGCTGCAATAATCAGCCATGAGAGGAGCATTAAGAGCATAAAAGTTACCGCCCATGAAAACAATCATATGTTCGTGCTTCATGTATGGATTTCCGTAATAAATTCTCTTATCAATATTGTCCATCATAAACTTAAGGACACCATGAACATAGTTCTTATCGAGGTATGCGTCGAAGTCCATCTTGGCGTACAATTTGTAACCAGGGAAATTCTTACAAGCAAAATCGAAAAGATCGAATGTCTTTTGGCCAAGAGTTCCATATTCGTAATTTCCCTTCAGGTGGTAGTCACAGCCTTCTCTGTTATCATCAGCATCGCAGATAACAACAAGGTTCAAATCAGAATAGAAATTGCGGAGGAAAACGATGTTTTCAACCTTGGAGAGAGGAACCATAATCAAATAGTCCTGGCCTAGATCAGTTAGCTGGCCGGGACCATAATATTCTTTAGGAAGGCAGACGTAATCAACCTTCTTATCCTTGTCAACACGTTTAATTCGATTGAAGCTTTCTAGGCCCATGTGCCAACTAACAGAATTAAGAGGATTTCTCTTGGCACCACTAGTACTATGTAGGGTAAGTTCTTTGGTTGCGGTAGAAGGTCTGGAAAGCAAAGATATGTAAGAGGCAAGTTGGAATAGTAGCACAAGGGCAATAAGTAGGATAACAATCCCCTTGACTCTCTTGGGTACATTACTTGCTAAATTTTTCATTGTAAATAAAATAGAATATAAAAAGACCCTAATATGTCAATAAATCAAATTAATGCACTTAGATCGTGTCAATATGTATATGGAGTTATATCCAAGAATGAGAAAGAAAAAAGAAGACAGAAACAAGAGAATTGGTGATAAAGTTAAAAATGCAAAGGGGGAAATAAGATAAGAAATATTTATTTTTAGAAAATAAATAGCGTAATGGAGAAATCAATCAGAAGGGTTCACTATATTTATATATCCCATCCTTCTCTTCTCATCCCTCATCTCCTTACCAACAGTATAAAACGGCCAAACATGATTCATTAGACCTTTTTCCCAGCACATCTCAGGCGCAACCATTTGGAGTTGGGGGGAATTAGTACTAATGACACTCGGCTTTATATACATATAACAGTTTTTTTTAATGATTCGTTATCGTTTTGACATGTATATTTGTTTATCGAAGCACCTGGACCTGTAAATCCCTCATTACCTAATTTATTTCCCAAAATGTAGGTTTTAACTTTGAAATATCGGCACATTTATGTTCACCGAGAGTATAAAGTTAATCGAATGTAATTATTTGTATTTTTTTTCTTTTTAATGTGGTTTTTTATTGGTGTATTTAGCCGGTAAATATCTGTCAATCAATATATTACATTTAAGATGATTCTGAAAATTAAAGCGATCTTTTGTGTTTTTGGATTGGCGCAGGACCACATATGGACCTCTTAGTAGAAAAGAGAAGTGAATGACCGGCGTTCACCTTTTTTTCATGACCAATAGAATGTGGTGTCTATCTTTGCAAAAGCTTCTCGTCTTTAAGTCTACATGCAATAGTTTTTCAGTAAAAAAAACGAACATGGAAATTTGGCGGCTATGAAATTGTGGATTTTCTGGAGACGATCTCCCCTGTCAATTCTTTTGAAGCTCAAGCCCTTGCCACCACATCAGTAAAATCACATTCGATATATTCAGATATGTGGGTTGATTGTGGCTGTTATTTATTCGATAAATATATGATCCCTTCCTTTATACTCGTTAATTCACCAAGTTGCACTTGGACTAAGAGCCAAGCAAGATATTTTACAACTTTTTCTGTTGCAGAAACTATCTATAAACTAACCCTATTAAATACATATTTCATATTTTATTCTGATATGCAATTAGTTTGGTTTTTTGACTTGAACCGGCTGTCGAAACTCCCAATAAAAAATCTTTTTCCAGGGTTAAGAACTAATTTTAATCCAACACTCAACTACTTTATTTCTGCTTTCTAACTTCGACCCTGAGAAGGTTAACTACTTTCTTGTATTCGGTTTTTTAAATCTAGGCACTCCATATTGAGTCGTTATTTCCAATCGATCATTATCCAAATTTCAACATTACTATTGAAAAATAAACCAATTTTGATGGATAAATGGGACGGAGATTCTCTTTGAAAATGGACACTTATTTATTGAATTTTTACCACCTTCCTAATTTGGAAATACGGTGCTAAGAAATAACATATTGTTATTGGGTATTGTAAATCGTGAAAGAAATTTTTCTACTGTCAAAATATTCAGTGATACAAAAAATAATAATTCTACCATCAAAATAGAAGAGATTTAATAAAGCTAGTATGTTTGTTCATTTTTATTGGCTTTATGACGAAATGTGTCCATCATACCCAATGGTTTACATACTATTAAATAGTCCCTTGAAAATAATCAGCCAAATGTATTTTTTTTATAAATGGGTTTCTCAAGAGACTGTAAAATGATTTGAGAATTAGTCTACCCTTTCGGATCCCCCCTCCCCCAAAAAAGCTTTTGAAAATATTTTCAGCCATATTTTTTATTTGCCAATAGAAACCAAAATATTTAGCCGACAAACAGCTACTATCAACAAAAAAGCAGTGCTTCTATGACACTCAAGCTCTAAAATGGCTAAGGGCGAAGAGATAAGATGAACATTCTTGAACTTTTCATCTATTCTAAAATTTCCCCAGTTGACTCGCAAATAGATTATTTATATTAATAAACATTCATTGAATAGCCGAAAGTCTTAGACAACTTTTGTAAAAAAAAGTCACATCCAGTTATTTCTTTGTGGCTTTCCTAAGCCTCTGAACAACAAATGATCTGCCAATCTAATGCCATTTTTTTAATGTATTAATCCTATCAAACTAGTAAAATGAGAATTCAATATCAATCACAGAGAACATCATACGTTTATTATTCTATGAGATATTAGCTTTAGCTATCAGACCATGTTTTTTGTAGTGCAGCAAATAGGGGCCAGCTGTGGGATATTTGAAAAACTAATATATTTTGTATTTTGCAATTCATGAGTCTCTTTTTGGTAACCTGAACTTTCCTGTTAACCTTTTCAGTGGAAATGGTTCAAAAAATTGCATTCACTTTTCATTCAATGTTAGCATTGGAATAATAATATTTGTGTACTATTGGATATATTATGAATTTAGACCAATTATAATTGTAAATATCCACAAATAGGGATGAGGCA
>LSSL01000330.1:0-17967 GCA_001953115.1 Smittium mucronatum | reverse complement strand
TCATTGAAATTAGAAAGTTGGTTTTTTATGTATGAGCTGATCGGTGCAGGTATGAACCGGCCGATCGTATCTTTTCGCTGTCTATCCCATCGAGAGCAATTTAATAAGATGTGGTCGACAGTTTCAGGCGCATCGATTTTGCATAAGGGGCAATTTTTTTTAAATTTTTCATTTAAAAATTTCATATTTGATAGCCGCTGGACGGTCCGGAAGGTCCCCATTCGTCCAATTTAAAGTCAATAAAAAGTTATAAAAAGTATTTTAAAAGAATTTTCACCCAACTCCCCTTTGCAGTTTTAGAAGTTCCATACCTCAAGCTCTTTCCTATAATGGGGCTGGCAAATCACTTTACATTCCAAAGTTATAGTGTTCTCTGCACGCGGATGCCAAATAGGGATTTTGCTGTTTCCAGCAACTATTCAAAACCACCTGTGCCAGCTTGGAACTGGTTTAAAGTATGTTTAGGCTCCCTGCCTTTGAGACTTTCAAATATCCTCAAACAGAATTTATTGAAATATGAAAGATGGTTTTTATAAGTTTATATCGGAGCAGTTATGAGTCCGACCGATCGTCACATTACAACATTTTTGCCATTTGCATGCAGCTCAAAATGGTGTGATATACAGAATCAGGCACATCTAATTCTCAGAATTGGGGATATTTTCAAATTCATAATCTAAAAATTTCATATTTCATAGTCGCCTGTTGGTCCCTAATATTTCCATTCAAATTATCCTGATATCCTGGATTATTGTAAAAGAGAAATTATAAATCGTTTGCATTTTTGCTTGTTTTAAACTTTCTCTGAGGAAATCAAAAACTAATAACTTGTATCTAGATCCAATTAAAAAAATGTGAAAAATGAAATGAGTGTATTGTATGTATAAAAATAGAAGAACGATTAGTAAAATAAAAATCTAATGAGGGATGAAAATATGATAAAAGGATGAGATTCCTAAAAGAAATCAAAATGTACAAAATCGATAACTAAAAAAGCAAGATAGATGGAGTGGAAGAATAAAGAATATTGGCCTCTAAAAGGTGGGAAACGCAGAATCTTATCATTTCTGTGCAATTTGCTCCTCCAGATCATTGATCCGTGATAAGAGACTAGCATTGGTCTTTTGTAACTCGTTGATACGCGATTCAAGTCCGAAAATATAATTCTTTTTCCGAAGACGGCATTCCTTAGCCGCAATTCGATTCCGCTGCAATCTCCGCTCGTGCTTATCAACGGCTGAACTTGAATTTGAATCTTTAAGTTGTGGTGATGATGCTAACTTGGAATTATCAGAAGAATTAGGCTTTTGAGATAAACCTCCAGAGTTTGCATGAGTTTGAGGTGATGCGTAGTGAGATTGGGAATAGCTTGTCGTTCGTTGAGTTGTCTGTGGGTAACGAAACGGTGGTGATTGAGGAGATGAACTGTTTGGTAGAGATAGTATATGATTTGTATATGGGTGGCCTAAAGGCTTCTTCTCAAACCCAAAAGACTCATTTTGTTTATCATCAACGTAAGCTCGTTTTGCTGAATATGTTAGATCAGATCTGCTATTATAATAATAGGCGCGCTCTTGGTGTGCTAGGGACTGGTAACTACCACTTTTGGATACTGATCGATTTGGTGAAGCTGGATAATGGTGTTGATAAGGCGAAGAGTCGTTGACATAAGAGCTTATTCTTGGGAGTGGTGAACGATTAGGAACAATATCATTAGAGATGCTTTTACGATGATTATAGTGATTAGATGTCCTAAATGTAGACCCCACTTGTTCATCAACTATATCATCATTGTTTCCGACAGAATTCACATCAGCCTCTGAATAGCTAGGCCCACTTCTTGCAGATGATCCATTTGAAAGAGGAGCAGCACCTTGTCGAGAGCTTTTATCGTAAGGCCAACTAGCAGGTGTCGAGTCCTTCATAAACCGACGACCATCAGCAGGATCCGAAATATGATTGTGGTACAAATGATTTGACAGTGTTTTTATAGAATTTCCATTATAAGTTTCAGGAAAATTTTCGTGCAAATTAGCTCTCTTATAGGCTCTAGTCTCTGAAGTATAATCAGCATCTAAATGAAAAATAATCATAAAAATTTATTTCTTTTTTCCCCGAAAGACATAAGTTTCAAAAATAAATTGAAAACAATAGAAATTATTTTACCTCGGCTAGAGCTTTTACAATCATTAAAATCAATACGACTACCCTTGACGATAGGCATTTCAGGTGAATATTTTGATTCATGAGAGTATACCAGTTTTCTTGCAGAAGATATAGTAGGTCCCCTAGGGATGGAAGATGTGTCTTCTTGATTTAAAGCTGATGGATGAATAGCAGCTTGGTAATTTTCGTAATGGTGGGGACTATTAAAAGGTCTACTCGATGAAATGGAGTCGTTAAGAACTAAATCCTTGATATTCGACATTTTATATTTTACAGATTTGGATAGAATACAACAGGTTTATAAACCAATTATGAATAATACAGGAAAAATAAAATAAAGGTCAGCAGAGTGCCTCAGTGGAGAATGGGGCAGCAGAAAAAAAAAGAAAAAACTAATTAAATATATGAATTCGGAGAATAAAATATGCAAAAAAAAGAGCAAAACAACAAATTACAAGTGTGGAGGGTATTTAGTGGATATAGTTAAAAAGTATTATAGGACAAAAGGTATTAACAACCAAAAGAAAAGTTCTGAAATTATAAAGTCCTACACTAGAAACACCTATGATAAAAGCAAGAACAATCGAGACAATGATCTTAAGGGTACAATGGGTTGGCGGACCTTTATATAAGAACCAAAAGTAAAAATAGTAGATTTTTGTGGAGGTGGAAAAATAATGTGTTTATCGAAAAGAAATAAGTGAATGATAGAAAAAGGTTGGTAACTAAAAATTGCTTGACATAAAATGAGCTGAGTGGCGAGTGGTGAGTGGTGAGTGGTAAGTGGGAGCAAAAAAATGAACCAGAAAAACTTACTATGACATGTTATCTTGGCCCAGCGTGAAGGTGACAACGCACTATTCACAAGATAATGGTCTGAATTAATCGATTTGCAGATGAGCAAATTATCGGTATATAGTAAAATAAAGGAAAATGTAGACGCTTTTTACAAGTGCAGCTAATCACCGCGATTAACAAACTTTACGTCAACCATAAATGTGCAAGTAGTAATTTATTTACGTAATATGTTGAGAAAAAAGAATGTGAAAAGCCAAGAAAAAGGCATTATTCACCGCAAGCACAACTAAGATCATTGAATTGTCCTATAGAATCGGTATAAAAGAATCTATGTTGTTTTTTTTTTCCATTATGAAATGCTAGATCATAGGAATATTTATTAATTGGTATCTTTTATGTAAAGTATGATTAAAAAAAGGTGGAATCGTTCCTGAATAAGACAATATTATATTCAGTTGCATACCATTATACGGCATCCTAATGGATAATTTAAAATGTAGCAATTATGGAAATGTAGGCGTACGAAGGAGACGTATAAGATCTGATTTGTTACAGAAATAAAGGCTAGGTAATAATAGTCTCCGAGAATGGTCTTTTGTTCTAAAGTTATGTTCCAGATAATTAGTCCTGATTCCAATATGGTTTAGGAAAGGCGTCATCACCATTATTCTATGGAGATGATAGTACGGTATATAAATTAGTACAGCTCCAGCCAATTAAATACTCATTTGTAAACTAGATTAATAATATATTTGTCACCACATTCCAAAAAAAACTACAGGAAGGACGATGATTTTTATCTGTCATCGAATCACCCACAATAATCAACATAATTAAAAGAGATGATTAGTCGCTGCCATCGCATCACTCATTTTTCAAAGCAGTATAATGCGAGAACAATTGATCATATTCTGGAACATTTACTAAGAAAAATAAATAAATTATAATATTACGCTAATTTCAAGACGGGAATGGATATTATGGGCCAATTACTACATTGCGCCAAAATTAACAATGACTAATCAAAATAAAACAATCATAAATGACTCAATGCTTACTCATCCATTAGGAATTTTTTCTCTCAAAATATTGCTTTTAATTTGCCAAAGCTGGTCCTGTTTTTTCCTCTACGCACTAATTAATCGATTTACGTACATATTCAATCTTTCTTAAATTGATTCATTTTACGTGTTTGTACTTTTTTTTTCAAAATAATTGCAGTTTACGTATTTGATAGATTTACAATTAAATTGGTTGGGTTTACGTATTTGTTCAATTTTAATTAAATTTTCTTAGTTTGTTATAGAAAATATGTGAAAATTATCCAGTGCAATTTCACATTTAGAAACCATGGTAATCCACGCATAGCATTTACTTTTATGGGGCGAACTAACTTTAACTTATAATTACAAGTTAATTTATACTGCTTTTGTTCAATAAAAGCTTCTACTTTATTAAATCCTAGATCTATTATAAAAATTACAAAATAACAAAATCTTCCTGTTGCTATTTTGCTAGGCATCTACTATTGGTTTATATTTATTAGTCATCAAATAGAAATCGTTACACCAATGTGTTGCAGGTTTGGGTTCTGAATTAAGAAAGAGGGCCAAGCAATGCTTTGTTTTTTTTATATCCACACTTTAGGTTTTATTGAATTAGTTATTGGATGTAAATTAATTGGACCACAGTGCTGGTTATAGGCAAAACGATCTTGGTTCTGAAACAAGGTTTTTAAGTATTCTCTTAATAACAAGCCACCACTCGATTTTTACGTGCAAAGCCCGGAACTACCAACCCATGAAAGTAAGGAGTCAGGATATTAAATTTAGTATGTGATCATTGAGAAAAGCAATAACTACAATATTTTTACAAAAAAAGTGAGGGGTGGAGGGTCCGCCTTTAAAGACTAATAAATACATGATCAATAATTGTTTCAATAACATTTCAAATTTTCCATCAACTACGGGTACATTCACCATTGGATCAGTCACGTAGTCATTTGATTATGCTAGAAGCATAATCAAGTCAGGTTGGCCTTTAGCTTATATAGATCATTATTAGCAGGCTTAATTATATGACTAAATATCAATACTAGGAAAAGGATGGCTTTTTTTTTAGTTTTATTCCGGATCACATTGAGGACTTTATTAGCGACTATAACAATTGTCCAAATGATTAGTATAATAAACTACCTTCGCCCTCACAATACCAGTGTTTATAGAGTACCAATCGTTTTTCAAACCTCGCTTTTTGCTTTCTTATAAAATAACGATATTTATTTTTATTGCTTAGATATTCTTCAAATCACTGGTTAAAAAGAAAATTTAATAAACGAAATATCCTTTTACATTCCTACCCTTTTCTTTATAAATTCGTTTTAGAGCCTGTAATTATCAGGGGGGGGGGGAGGGGGATTTGCTATTCAGGCTCTATCCTCTTGGTATGTTATGATTTGATAAAAAGTGAATTTATTGGTCCATATTCATAATAGGGTAAATGATAAAATGATACTCTTTTCAATATGAATGTGAATATTAAAAATTTAAGCATTTGACATTCCTTTTACACTTCTATCAATGGAAATATAAAATTATTATTCTTATGGAAAACAAAAGTGTTTTGTTGCTATTAATGGATCAAAATTTGAATTAAGCTATCACAATAACTTGATTGTAAGAGGAAAGAACGTATTTCTTCTGTAAGTGCAATTGATTGTCATGAATATGATTATAAAAATACGGACACTGGATTAAACGCTCTAATCGGGCACAATTACATACCATAATTATTCTATCAAACAACAAGATGAATCTGAAACACCGAATTTGCTTCATAATAGCCAATTACAGTTATAAAATTACCTTTTATATTAATAACAATCCTTTTTCTCTCACTCCCTCTTTTTATATTCCCTAAAATTATTTAAAAAAAAAAAAACGACCTGCAACGTACCGATAACATGCACGAATGCTACTTCTGTGTCAACGTTCCATAAATGGCAATATCCGGTAAGCAGACTGCCATTGTTGCACAAAGCATCATCTTATGGTACGATTATCCCTAATATAGATTAATATAATCATAAAAAATAAATACCGCCCAATTATCCTTGTTCTGTTGCAGTAAAGCTTTGTTTTTGTTTACTGGATAAAACATTGTGAAAATTTATAACCAGGATCCAAGTTTAAATAAAAAAAAGCTAATTTGATTCAAATTTACGGGGGCCACATATTTATAAGCTTATTATGCAAAAAACTAAATTAATATATTATTGGATATATAGTAATTATTTGTTTTAGTCAATCATTATTAGCTTCATTATAAACGTGCCTTTTAATTTTCATGAAACAGAGGTCTATTCATTTATTTTATTTTACGCAGAGGTTATTTTAAAACCTGAAACGGAAGACTAATTAGTCATTTCATATCCTAAGGTCCCAAAGTGTTCACAAGTTTAGTTCATTAGAAATCTAATAATAATAAATGTGAATGATGAATTTTCTAATAATTTATTGGCTCCTCACAAAGTCTTTCATTATTAAATAGTTTTATTCAGCAAATCGATAAATAGGAAATTTTGATCCGAAAAGGGATAAATGCCTCCTATAGTATTTGATAAAAAAAAATGATTTGATATTCGCAAAAAAGACAAGGTTCTAGACTCTTTATCTCGGAGATGCTTTATTTATATACGATAATAATTGAATGACATGTACCTGTGACGGAAACATATACCCTTTATCTATTACACAAACTTGAATTATATACACTCCTTCCTTCCTCATATTATCGTTATTTTTATTTTTAAGGGTTGTGGAGCCTGTAATAGAACTAGATGTTAAAATAATCTAGGCGAGAAGGTAGTGTACGAGTGAGGTCTCATAGGACCTTGACCCTTAATGGGCCTAAAAATAAGTTGGGCTCATATTTTTTATCGACCTTATTTAATATTTAAAAATTGGACCTTTGTTCGACCAATAAACAAAGTTCTATTTTTGTGCCACAGCTCGTGAAAGAATTAATAGACTCAGAGAACAATTGTTAGGTTCTTATAATAATAAAATAGAAATAATCGAAATAATGAGGTAATTTTTGTGTTGCTGATGAAATTCGGAATTAAAAAAACACCGTAGCTCATGATGGCCAATTGAATTTCTATACGTTGAAAATTAATACTTGTTCAGACATCCATTACTTTTTCAAAGAAAATTCGGTAAATCTTTGCGCATAGTAGAAATAAACCACTTCCTATATCAGCGATTGACCAAAAATATTTTTGAATCTTGATTGTGATTTATTTAAAAGGTTATTCTTAGCTACGTCAAGATCGACTATAGGGTAAAACTAGTAACGAGCTAGAAATCAAATTATACTTCAAATTTTAAATATAGCCTCATTTGTTCAAGCCGATTATAGAAATTCTGCATACATTTTTACCAAACTGAGAGCTATTTCAAAAGCTGTCTATAATAATTTGTTAACCCCATATTTTTGTGATATTGATAACTGTTTCGTTGGAAGCCTGCCTTGCGTACTCCGATTTGTTAAATCTTGAAGAGTTCGGTTTTGGGATATATCAGGATAACCAATGATTTTTAAATCCATCATAGCATAAACCAAAGTGGCATAAAAGTTCAGATTTATTTTATTTTATCACGGAATTACATTGGCCATAGATGATGACTCGATTTAGCGTACAGGCATTGAAATAGTTGAATTTTTTTTTTTTTTTACGCAGAATTTATTAGAAAGAGTTGATTCGAATAGTAATTTGTCCTAGTTACAAATTCAAATCTATATATCGGAACATTATCAAGGAACTTTGATGATCCGAAATCACATTTGAATTTTTTTAAATTAATTTTTTAATATATTGTAGCTCAAACTAGATTAGGTAATGGAAAAAAAATTCTTCTACACTCAACAATATCCAAGTATTTACAGAATCTATAATAAGAAAATAAAAGAATTCCCCGAACACTTCAATAAGGTAATATGTGATTTATATATTCAAACTTCTCTTGGTAAGAATGTTCTTAAATGATATTTAGTTTCTATAAAAAATATAAACATTTTTTAAATTCATCACAATATGATGCTAAAAAAAAACTTTTTTGTTAAAATGGTATCTATAAAAGAAAAAAATTGAAAAATATCTTTGTTCTAAACCCAATCAAACCTTTAGAAAATTGAGGAAGATAATAAGTAAAAATTGATCAGAAATATCAAAAAAAAAAAATTCCTCCAGCATTTTTTTAGCAAATTGAACTTGAAATAAACATAAATCGATAATACTTTAGAAATCATATACTTTTTTTTGTATTGCGTATTTTTATTGTAAGAATAGCATTATAAAATATTATATCAAATAATGAACAAGTAATGTACAAAAGACTATTTTCTATATGCTGCATTAATTTAAAATTTGAAACTTTCGATTGCGTGCTTACCTGAAAATAATGCATCCCACCAACAAAAAGATACACAATTGGCAATTATGTATGAGGCTGAAAAAATGTTCATATAATAACATTTTTCATACTTTATTAGATACCCCTTTTCTGTGTTAAAATAAAAATCGATATACTGCAGCAAATTGAAAATGTGATACTGCTCACATCTTAGTAAAAGTCAAGTAATAATTCGTTGTAAAGTGGTTTTATTTTTTTTCTTAAATAAAATAATAATAATTCCGCGCTATATTCCCGCTATCCATTTTAGGATCTGTGTAATAAAACGACATTATTTTTTTGTTTAGCACAAACGCTCTGTTAACAAACAGCATCAATGGATAGATTAATTTCATTGGCTATCAAATAGAAAATGCAAAGTAGTGAATATGGAGACTTGATGCATTTTTTAAGCTCAGAGAGGACTAATTGTTATTTCAGAATCCATAGATCATTTCTATAATCGGATTTATTACTAAGAATATACTGAATAAAAAATGAAAAAGCACTTTAAAACTTACTTGTGTAAAAGCATATCGCAGAAATAACCCTTTTCACATTACTAATTTGAATGCATAAATTATCTAATAAATCCAATTTATCAATTTACTACATCATTTCCTAACATCACCAATGTTACTTTATGAAAACAAAATTAATTGCTTTATTATGTAAATTAAAGTTTAATAAGCTAAAAATCCAATAATAACATATCAGGAATAAGGTTGGAGTTAATCGGTAGACAAAATCTGGAAATTTCCGCAAATCCTGGAAAATATGTATAGAATTTATTTTTTACCAGTTATTTTTGTCCGCAAATTTAGGAAAAATTCCTCAATTTTTTTTTTGATATAAAAACATTTGCTATTTTTTTTCTTTTGGCTAATGCTTAACATATGCAATATTAAATTGCCAATAATATTTTATAAAAGTGATTCTTTCGTAGTTTCGATAAGGTTTTATCAAATTGATGTCTCATTTTTACCCTTTCATGACAAATGTTAAATTATGGCTATCACTATCCTATAATTAAAATATCCAATATACTATAATTGCCAATAATTGGATAAGTCTAGTTAATCTTCAAATAGAAAATGATAACTAAAAAAAAAATAGACTTCATAATATTCCTGGGTCCCAAAATAGATAAAAAACATAAGGTCATTTTTTGCAACAGCAAATGAATAAATGAAATCAAAAAAGCTGTCCAATAAAGCCTGCAAATAATTTTTAGCGAAATTTTCTCAAAATTCGCAGACGGAAATGACAGGTAAAAAATAGATTCTGTGTATATTTTCCAGAATTTGCGGTAATTTCCAGGTTTCATGTATTTTTTCCAGCTTTTGTGGAAAAAAACCATTTAACCTTAGTAATAAACCAAATTTCTCGTAGAAAAAAAAACATATGGGGGTAATATATTTATTAAGTAACCGGGGATGATCTAGTTCATCCGTGTAGGATAACAGGTATATTGTTTAGCTCCTTAACTCTTTCGTCTCCATGTGTGATAAGTACTCCGATTTGCTAAATTTATGTAAACTTATTAGCCAATTTCAACAGTTCGGCCAATAGAATGTTAATTTTTTGAATGGAAATCAAGGCAACATAAATATTGGGCATGAGAATGGCACGGAATGGCCCATCGGCGACGAAAGAGTTAACTGTTAATGGCTCGAATTATCCATCATTTATTGCAAATATTTACGCTACTTTGAAATATTGTACTGTAAATTGATATTTAATTGGCTAATTAAGCTCTGCTTCCAAATGGGATCCAAAGCTCCATCAAATCGGAGTGCATGGATCAACCTTGACATTATAAAGCAAATATGCAAATACCCAGTAAATACCAAATGATCATTCATTTTCAAATATTTAATTTAGCTATGAGATTCTCTTTGAGAGCAGGCTCTGACCCACTAAATTTTTTACCACTTTACTAGTTTGGAAATATGTCACAATTAAAAAACATAAACTTATTGGCTAACCAGGTATTGGAACCACATAACAAACCCTTTATTTGCAAATATTTGAAGCTTATTAGAGCTAGGCTGTTTTTCCAATTTTATTTGCATGGTAATGATTAAATAACAACGTAGCTAATGGTTTACATATTAAAAAAAAATCTGATCTTGAAAAGAATCTCCCAGCTATGTCATTTACGGTGGGTTTTTTGACTCTTGTCGTCGGTGGTTCATCTCGTGCCATTTTCATGTTCAATTTTTACGGTGCTTTGATTTCCGCTTAGATAAACCAATTTACTATTGATTAAATATTTGAAATTGGTAAATAAATTTTTATAAATTTGGCGTATCGGAGTAATAAGCAAAAATGGAGACGAAGGAGTTTAACGATCTTTTTCACCCCAAAATATCTTTTATTAATATTCGAGAGTTCATCCTTTTTTATTCTATTGCGTAAAAATTAAACCAATTATTAAGCTAATTACTAACAACATTCTTCTATTGATGGAAAAAAGAATAAAGTATTTTTGTATCACACTCCTGAAATAGTTTAATATTTATCAGTCTATTTGCACTCATTTTTCTCAGCATATTTCGGAAATGCTTTCTGAAAATGGCGTGAGGCACAAAATTAATTTACCCAATCAAATGTAAAATATAAAGAATAGTGCCATCTTCTATTTTAGACTTTTAATCTAGACATACTTATTTTTATGCGTTTTTTCTCTACCCTTAGAAAAAACATGAGAAGACACTACGGTAATAGTTCCCATTAAGCATTGGGCGTTCAATGTATTCCCTTTATTCTTTCCTTTGGGTTTTATTAAAATACCTTGGACAAAAGAAGAATTTTTAACCCCTTCTAACATATAAAAATATTGAAAGAATAAGTCGATCTATTCCCATTTCCGAAATATAAGTTTACCAATAAAAATAAAAAGGGGATACTTTTATAGATTTCTATCCAATTATAATGTATTAGCTGGCAAAGTAACTAATCCTGATGTATTTTTTTTTCTAAGCACATGTAAAGCTAATATGCCAAGAGGCAGGGTAAAATTTTATTGAATAAAAGATGTAATAAGATAACACTTTTTTTTTTGTATCGTGGAATTTTATTGCATGATAACGTTATTAAAAACCTTAAGATATCACTATGCAAATATCCTTCCTCAAATTTATGTATAGCATAGATAATGAGTTGAAGCATGTAGCAGTATTTTATATATTATAATAAAAAGTACCATAAGTAGTCCTAACTATTGGTTTCTCTAAGGATGAAATATATGACTGTATTTTCATTAAATATAAAACTGCTTTCGCACACTTGTGATATTGATAGAATTCCTTAAATTAACGGAAGTCAATGATTTAACTATAATTTCAATGATTTTTTTGCACAAAATTTAACAATCTTTGTTAAATCCGACACTTTTATTAAGGTTCTGTCATATCGGTTCATCTTCTTTAGGACTTAAATTGGAAAAAATGTTTACAAAATGAATTTACTTTTTGTTTAATACTGATACTTAATCATCAATCTCTATCATTCAATGGGAATATCTTCATTGCAATCTTACAGAAAATATCGCCTAATACCAAATAAGAGCTCAATATGGATTCGGGATTTAAAAGGATCATGCATGCTCTTAATTATGTGTGAGAAAACTGCGCAATGTATTATCTAAAATTTATCAGCTGGACCAGCTGCAATTGTCTCCTTTCTCTCGCCTTTCATAGGGGACGGAGGATATCCAAACCGTAGACCTGATACTTTTGACTTGGTCGATTGGCCACCCCGTTTTTGGGTGTGTGATGGTCCGATCGGGGTATGTTTCTTGAAAAATGTTTGGGGCATATCCTTAGCTATAACCGAGTCATCCTCGGATAATCTTTATCCAATAAATTGAGAAATCTAATTCATTCCGAAAATTACCTGAGTGAATCAGGTCATTGGATAGATAATCCGGTACCAATAGTTGTTTATTTATTTTAATTGTCGAGGAATTTACCAAAAAGAATCAGCGATTACTTTTTTCGTAGTTAGTGGTACTATCTTATGATTATGACCCATCCGTCCCCCTGGAAATTGCCTCTATTTTCCAACTACACATACTCTATTCTCTGCATTCCTTATAAGTCCACATACAAATTTCCATTACAAAACTTCCGCTTGAAGCACCAACGCTTCTATTACCCTCCGGCTTCAACCCTACAACCGTCCCGGAGCTTCTTTCTATATACTCCGGCGATCTTTCTTGGGCATTCTATATTCACCTCTAAACTCAAATCCAAATCCAGATTCGTAATTCCTTCTTTTGCAGCTTCTTTCTCCGCCTCTCCCAAAATGGATATATCTAAAAACAACCAGTTCTTCTCTGATGGTCTAGAATACCTTGATCGCTTGAACTCGGATCGCTCTGACATATCCAAATTGCGTTCTGCTTTCAACTCTGAAAATTCTCGCTTTATTCTCTCGGTCAATGGCGCCAAAAGATTCCTTTTTAATTCTAATGATAACAGTGGGGATGGAAAAAGAAATAAGCTACATAATTTAATGTTTTTGAAACTATCACAGCTAAGGCAGCTCAATTTGGCTAATCTGGATTTCTACATCAATTTAAACCAAGCTCCCGTTATCATCGATAATGAAGTATCTCCTCGTTATTCTTCGAATTATCTAACTGCATTCGATATAGCTAATAAGGGTTCCATAGTTTTTCTTGGAAAGACTCGATTTGATCCTTCCTCCAACCCCGGGTTTCCATATCGTGATACTTTCATTTGGGCTATAGATACTGGAAATCTTCTCCACACTCCTCCCGCAATTTCTTTGGATCTCCAAATCACTTCATTTTTTGGCGGTGAGCTACTTGAATCAAGAATAGGTTCTTTCAATCTGCCTCCACAACAGGCTCATCTCTTTGCTGTCGCTAGTTCCGTCGTTGATTGGAATTATAGGAACACCTTTTGCCCCTCTTGTGGCACTCCAACATGGTCAGCTGAAGCCGGCTTCAAGCGTGTATGCGTCAGCGGCTTTTCTCCCTCCAATAACCCATCCGAAGTTCCTAAACCCTCTACATCTAGCTTACCCCCTCGTCTCATTATCAAATCGTCTCATTTTGATCCTTCTAACCCT
Organism: Smittium mucronatum; assembly: GCA_001953115.1. Classification (NCBI taxonomy): domain Eukaryota; kingdom Fungi; phylum Kickxellomycota; class Harpellomycetes; order Harpellales; family Legeriomycetaceae; genus Smittium; species Smittium mucronatum. The sequence goes on along the minus strand of LSSL01000330.1, from coordinate 4,447 downwards.
TCCCTATGCAGCGCCCAGAATTCCCTTAACAACTTCTCTTTCCCTAGAACAGATCCTGTAGTCATTGTCGCTGTCACAAGTCCCGACAATTCTAAAATTCTACTCGCCCGCAGAAAAAATTTCCCTCCATTCCGCTACTCTTGCATTTCTGGATTCGCTGATCCCGCTGAATCCATCGAAGACGTTGTACGCCGTGAATCTCTCGAAGAACTTGGAATCACCGTCACCAACATTTCTTACTATTCGTCTCAGCCCTGGCCCTTTCCCAATTCCCTGATGATCGGGGTCTTTGCCCAAGCCACAACCGACGAATTTTCCGTCGACACTAACGAGCTTGCTGAAGCCCGCTGGTTCACCTTCAACGAAATTTACCCTGCTGTTCGAAACATCGAATTGAATTCCCCTCATACTTTTCCCTCTACTGTTACTTACCCAGAACTCGTTCCCGCCCCCGATTCTACCAATTACAAAGCCCCTCCTGCTGTTGCCATCGGCTTCTCCCTGATTCAGGCATGGTGCAAATCTCAAGTCGATCCAAGCCACAAACTATAAAAATTACAATTTATTAATTGGCTGATAAAACCGACTCTATTTATATCTTGTATCCTCTTATAGCCTTTCAATGGGCCCCACTCTCTTCCCTCATTGATCTTTTACACGGTTGTAGTCGACCATAAAAAGTCTTTATTATTTTCGTGTTTTCAAATTATTAGCGTAATATAAATAAATAAAAGTGTTAATTAGTTGCCATAAAAGATCTTTTTGAAATCGTCATTTGTTCGACCTTGTTCTGGGACGGACCCTTCAATATCCATACTTTTTTGATCATCAGCAGATTCAGAATCATCTAACTTCTCGCCTCGACTGATCTTGACACTCCTTGGAGCAAACGATATCCTCTGCTTGGGTCTCTGGCTGGCAGTCTCTTGTCTCGTTGACTGGGAATATCCCCGATCGCTTACACTTTGTTTTTTATCAAATGCTCCTTGATTGTTTCCAACATCTGAGGTCACCAAACTCGCTCTCAAGTTTCGTTTGTCAAGAGTGATTTCATTGATTTCTTGCACCAATCTTGAGATATTGTGATTGTTTACCATATCCACAAATATTTTGGTCCCTGCAATATTCTTGTGGATCCTTTTCACTGGCCCCGCCTACACATATTTAAAAGAAAAAAAATGAATAGACCTAGAAAAGTAAAAATAGGTAAAACCTCGCTCCTAATAATAGTAGGGGTAGGAGAAGGTATTTACCTTTGAGCAAATGTCATTGATTGATGATATTTTTGTATCCTTTGAAAATCCGGAAATGCGTATCGTCACGATATCTTCACTCTTTATGACTCCTAATGCTATGGAATCCGTGGATGATTTGCCACTGGTATGATCATCACTTTTACCACTTGGATCAAGAAGGTACATATTCTTTTTCAAAATTACATCTGGTGTTTGAGTCAGTGTACTTGCTGGCTTAATGCACAATTTTCTCGTATCCAGTTCAATGTTGTGCAGAGAAAGCGCTCTTTTACTCATATCCTAAATTTCGATGGTTGATCAGAATTTTATGCTCATTAAAATTTTATTATTGATTAGTAAAAAAAATAAAAATAAAATTCTTACCTCTGAGTCAAAGTAAACTACAGCCTGACCACTGAAAACACCGCTGATATCCATTTTCATCTCAAGGACGAAAAAGTCAGTTCCCAAATAAGTCTGCAAAAACTCAATCATGTCGTTCGCGTCAGTATTGTAATTAATGTTTGTTATGTATACGCTGTGGTTTAGATCATAATTGAATAGTCTGTTGAATTCTATACTTGGAACAAATTCTTGAGTAACCATCCCAAGCTTCGAGTATTCGGGCAAGTCTTGCTTTAAAGAATTTATTGCCTCAACAACCCCCGTAATGCTGCCCATTGTAACGTAAACGCGGCTCAGCCCTTTCTTCCCTTTACACACGCTGGTGCTAATCAGTCGGTGGCTCCGCTCGATTTTGTTACCATGATCATCATCATTAAGATTCTCACTATTTGCCATTATAACTTGCTGTATCTTTTCGGGATCGAAGTCAATGGGAACGTTTTTGATAATGAAGGTACGCCTAACACATGAATACTTTTTCCATTGTTTTTCCACATTCTTTAATTCAACATGAACACTGAATGAATTTTTCACAGTTCCAATTGATGGAATACTAGAGTGTGTGGATAAAAGAGCTCTCAAGACGCCTTCAGCTCGTTCGAAAGTTAGATGTCCGACAAGATGTCTTGATGTGGTGCTTGATTCTGTTGTTTCATTGACAATCTTACACTCAACAATTTTTCCATACTTCGAATAAAAATCACAATTAGTAATAAATTAATATAAAATAATTTAGGGTACACTAAAAAAGTAATAAAATAAGACTCTGGTATTCAAATAAACCTAGAAAAAAAAGAAGTCTCGATTTACCTTTGAATAGTGTAAAGCTAAGTCTGCAGCTTTTACTCGATTCGAAATTGGAAATACCAATACAGTGAAGTCTTTAGAACTCTTTTTGAAGTTACTCAGCTCATTATTTTCAATAGTTATTTGCTGATCTGTTTTGGAGGAGCTTGAATCAAGCTTTGGCTTCTTAGGTTGCTCCGAATCTTCCGGTTCATTTATTACCCTATCTCTTTTTGAGTTTTCATTTGTTTTGTTTTGTTGTATATCGTGCGAGTTTTCGGTATATGAGGCTTCCTTGCCTTGCTGAGAGTAATAATGGTTTAAGAAATTCGAAATTTTGCTTTTACAGTTTTCAATTTCGATATTAGCCTCGATAACATAACGAGAAGTACCTAGCTCAAACTCGGACAACAAGTATTCATCATAAACTTTTGTCAAGTAAATGTACATGGGCTCAGCGCTAAATTGATGTGAGTTTTTTATGATTTTGACAGCATTGAAAAGAGCTAGTTTATAAACAGCTCTTGCAGATTCAATAGAATCGTAAATTTTTAAATAATTGGCGTATGCAATCCAGAATTCGGGATTTTTCCTATTCAATTTTATTGATTGCTCCCACACATTTTTAGCGTTTCCAGAATTATTGAACACTGATTGCTATTTTATTATGATATAACCGTTGTTTCAGTTTAGGATAATTGTTTTTTTTTCAAAAAAAAAGTATTTTTGTTAATATTATGAAATTTCGCTTTAATAATATGATATTAGGCAATGGATAGTATGGTGTATATGTAAAGAATAAGGAAATTCACACTGATTTAAATAAAATCAATTTTACCTCAATTAAAACAATATATCTTTCAACTCTGAAAAGCGGATCTGGTGATTTTGAAAATTCTATTTTAATAAATTAATTTTTTAAAGTTTCAAGTACTGGAATCAAATATTTACGTACATAAATGATGCATACAAATAAATGAGATTTTTAAGCAAGGATTAAAATTGCTTACTATTCATCAAGGATTGACTTTTTGAGCAAATTTTGCGTAATTGCTTCTCCGACTCTAAAAATTAAAAAATACAAAAAAACAAATCAAAAGAGATAATATAGATTCCCACGCTGTTAAAAAATGGAGAAAATGAAGTATGTGATTTAAAATTTATTCTTACCTATTCCATCAAGATAGAGCATTTTTCCTGTTGATAATCTAGAGACTAAGAAAATTGCCATTTCAATTGAAGAGTAATTTAGGAGCTTGTTTGAAATGACTTTATCAAATGTGGAATCAATATTTTCAATATCAAACATGATTAAAAATCCGTTAATTTCGCCTGACCAAGGGCAGTTACAAGATGCACGATTCATGACACTAAAAAATTCAGAGAACCCTTTGTCAAATTTAGTAATCAGATCAAGCAAAAATATCCACGCTTTGGGATTGTTGTATTGAGTGATAAGCATTCTTTCGGCAACTGTAAATATTTCATCTGTTATAGATTTAATTCCATCAGAATCATCAGTCTTAACTAGCTTTTCGTGTTCAGATATCAAGGATTTAATGTAGCTGACCCAAATGTAGAACTCGTCAACGAAATAATTATTGTTTGGAGCATAGGTAGTTGAATTTTCAAGCTTTCTTTCGTATAGTTCTCTGTTTTCGGATTCTTTAACAGTGTTTGCCTTGATTGAATTTACTTGTACCATTATTTGCTCGTATGAATCAATCATATAAGTGGTAACAAACATAGAATACATGCTAAAAGTTTCATCAATTTTTTGATGTGGTACAGACAATCTTGATAGTATGATCTGATGTAAAACACTTATTTTTTCTGATCTAATTTCAAGCCAAAGGATAATGATAAAATATGGTTTGATATTTTAGATTTGAAAATGGGTTTTTTAGTTTTTTAAAAAAATGTAGAGAATGTCACCTTTGCTCTGAATCTAAAATAGTCTAAATTCAAAAATGTAAAAGCAGATACTTTTCAAAAGTCATATAGATTTCGGGGGGGGGGGG
>LSSL01000329.1:23146-35366 GCA_001953115.1 Smittium mucronatum | reverse complement strand
AGTCTAGTGTACTTCGAAAAGTACACTATTAAGCCCCTAAACCACGGCAAGGTATTTCACTCTTAGGGGCGATTATTTATTGAGGTTTAAGTTAATGAGAGTGAAGATTTTTTTTTATTACTTTAAATCGATAATTCAACTTAAAAGAAAGGTAGTCGATTAAATTCCCCAAAAAATCGATCCCTTTTTTATAAATATTTTTTTGTACCAATACATCTTTCAATGATGAAATGTCGGATACTTTTTAGAGTATTAGTGTAAACTTAGTAAATTAAAATTTAAATAAAATATATAGGATGATATAATATAAAGTAAAGTAAACTTGGATGCGTAAATTTATGTTGAGTGTAAAAGGTATTGGGCGGAAAAACTCATCTATAAAAATCCATTAATCAATTATGTTTTATAATTTGCAGAATTTAGATACATTCTGTATCGTCTTTGGTTTACACAGCGACAAATATTTTTCAAGAAAAATGGATTTAGGAAAACCTAAAAAAAGTTGATTATGGAGCTGAATATATTCAGGCGACGCTGTATAAAAAGATATAGAGTTGTTTATAAAGGAGAATTCCGCACTAAAAATTTATAAAGTATATGTTTATAAAGATGAATTAAATATTTTTCAATCGAAATGAAAATCAAAAGTATGACTTTTGGAGGTGGAAATAGTACAAAATATATTTCAAAATTATCAAAGGTCTAAGGTGGGATTAATATAGTATTAGAAGATGAAGCAAAAATAATTCAGTATTCGTGAAAGAAAGAAGCCTTTTAAAGGAAAGAAAAATTGTAAAAATTCACAAAGAAAGCTAGAAAATTCGGCCTACGCAAGTTCTTTGTGTAAAAAAAAGTTTTCAACCCCCAAACCCACACCATCGAAAAAATAGTAAACTTAAAAATAAAAATCCCTGCCAATTATAAAATAATTTTCACGTATTTTTCCCGCTAATATTCAAATATATACATATAAATATTTCAAAAAGTTTTGGAAATAAATTATTAAAACCCCAGTAGTTCAGGAAATAGTACAAAAATAATCAAAATTATAATTTTTTAAAACTATGTGAAAACAGAAAAAAAAAATAAGAAATATTTATAAATGGAAAAAAAGAAAACTGTGATAAAAAGTTTGATTAATACAAAATAAATATGTGATAAAAAAATAATTCAGTATTTTCAGCCTACCACCCCCCCCCCAAAAAAAATTAGACATATTTTTTCTAGAAAAATAAATATTAAAGAAAATTATAAAGAGTAATGGTCAAACTATTCAATGAAAGAAGCATTGTAGAAAAAATATACGATAATGAAATTACAGGGGAAAATACTGTGTTTCGTGTATAGAGCCCTAGTTGGAAGGAGGAAATCTATGTTGGCCGTCATAATAATAAAAATCATTATAGTAAAAATTATAAATGTATACTTTCTGAATTAAGAAGTGTTATAAAAATAATTTTTCACTTCCTTGAAGTTAGCCCAAAGAAAAAAAACAGAACCCAAAAAGGAATGATTATTTGGGGGCGCGAGATGGATTGAAAATGAGGATAAAAAAACATGTATCCTCCAAAAATCCAAAAAATAATTTAAAAGAGCAGAATTTCAGAAACAATTTTGAATTATAGCAATACTTTTTTTATATATATCGATAAAATCCAATTAAATAACATAAACATAGAGAAAATAATCCAATGGCCATAAACATATAATAAATTACACATTAATAATAAACGGATTTTTTTTGAATTTTTGAAGTAAACTAAAAGGGAAACAGGATTATAAGACCATAAATACAAATTTTTACCGATTAAATATTGGCAAAGACAAAGAAAAAAGGGAAAAATATAACTGAAAATTGAATATAAAATATCCATAGAGCAAAAATTTAATGAGATAAAAAAAAAATCAGATAGTTCATCCAAAAATAACATATTTAATTTAGCTAGCCTTAAAAAATATTTAAAAAATATGTTAATACCTCTACCGAACGTAAAAATCGTTAAGATAAAAAATAGTTTATTGATGATATATATAACATATATAATATATACATATATTTACAATAAACTTTTAAAGAATCAAAAAACAGATCCTCACTATAATTAAAAAAGAGAAATTAAAATTGAAATTAAAATTAAAATTAGGAGGCTACAAGTTAAATGGGCTCATTTTTTTGAGGACAAACTTCTAGGGAAAAAACCCTATGATAAATAATTTTTTGAAATATTATAAAATAGAGAAAAAAGTAACTCTATTGGCGATATTTATTACGAAAACTGAATAATAAAACCAGAAAATAGCCAAATCAAGAAATATAAAGATATTATTACAAGAAATCATTTGATTAAGGTGAAAATAAAAGATGAGCCATTAAGAAATGATATCCTAAACTTATTTTTTTTTTTAAAAAACTATTATAGGATGAGGGCCTTACGAGAGAAATGGAGGAAAAAAAATATGGACAAACGGTCCCAATATAAATCACCAGGTCCTGATAGATAGGATTTTCTTATTATAAAATTAGATTAATACCAAAATTTCGTAGTTTAAATTGGAGATTTTTTATGAATCTTATCAAACAGGAGAAAGAAATGTAGTTGAAAAAGATAAAATAATAGCTCTGTTTCAAAATGAGTGACTAGTAAAAAATTTACAACTGTAGGTAAATCGTAATCTCAAGCACTGAATAGTAAGAATAAACTTAAAATAAACTTAAAATAAACTCTAAGAAACTTCTGAAAATCTTGGGAAACGATTTTTATCTTGATAAATTTGGATCCATAAAATATATAAGTATGTTAGATGATATAATTGTCACAAGCTAATTAATTGGAAAAATAAAAGTGGAGACATAACTGTCCGAAGAATATATAATGATGTTAAATAGGAAAAATATGAAAATTCAGACATTTAAAATTTTCATTTTTCTGTTCAGGGGGATTTGGATTGGGTAAATTATTTACTTATAACTTAATAAATATTTAATATAAGCAAAGAGTAAGAATAAAGAAAAATTGGGTACTAAAAAACCAATAACCATCAGAGAAGAGTTGTCGTAGGAAGATCCAAAATCTAAAATATCATAAAAATGATAATTGAAAGTTTTCAACTGCGTCTGAGATTTTTTTTTTTTTGGAGTTATGGTTATAAGTGATACTGATTTAGCCTATTAGAATGCCCATATAAAATACTGGTTGCAATCATGGGAATTAAAGAAAAAATAAGATATAAAACTGCCCTCAAATCCCATTTTCTAACATCTGTAGAAAAAAAGAATGAAGAAAAAACTTAATAAAATAGAAAACTAGAAAAAATACGGCCAATAATATTTAAGTCATGGGGCATAAATAAAATTTCAAATATTTATGAGTGAGAATTTATAAAGCGCAAAATTTATTATACAAAAAGATATTCAAAAAAATTTCAATCTTGAAATAAAAAAAATCCTTATATTAAAAGAAAGAATGGTTTTAGAAAATAAAATCCTAACCTCAAAACTAATGTGATCAACTCATACACCTTCTTTAAAAATATTATTTTTTCAAAAATATAAAAAAAGAATAAACTGAATTTTATTTTCTAATAAAAAAAAAGTGAAAAAGATATCTTCAGAACAGAAAAATAAGCTTAGAGCACTGTAAAAAGTTAAAATATAAGCCTATCTAAAGTTCTTATATGAAATAGTGAATATTTATTAAAATAGAGGTCAATATTTTTTAAAGGATTATTCAAGTTATAATATTTAGTCAATATCAAAAATTTAATTGGGTGCAAAAAACTCTATGAAAGTATCGCAATAGTAAAAACTCTCAAAATCGCCAGGAGAATTTCATCTGATTTTCAGAGAGAGGATAAAATTTCACAGAAGTATAATCCAACTTAATATATACGAATAAAAATGCTTGTTTTATAAAACAATAAAATATATGAGAAGTGTGTAAGTAAACTATTATTTAAAGCTGAAATATCACAATGTAATATTAAATGACTAATAAAAAAATAACACCAATTGCAGAAAAATTGTGAAAAAAAGTGCTTTAATATCGAAAAAACCATCCAAATACATATTCTTGATAAAAATCGTGTTTAATATAAAAATCGATAAACTTTTTACTAGAAATTTCACCAAAATATTTAAAAATATTTTTTTAGAACGAAAATAAGCAAAATTATATTTCACAAAATTTGAATTTTCTCTTTGGGAATATTTATAATTTTTTTTATACCTTTTTTAATGTAACTTATTTATCTTTAACCCGGAAATTTTAAACTATTCAAAATTTGAAAGCTTTCTCTTTCTTTCTGTTTGTATAAGTCCATTTAATAAATAAATTTGGCTGCAAATTGGTTCCTCAATTCATAACTGTGTTTTTTCTGTTCATTTTCCATTATCAGCACTTGTATTATCAATTAAATCGAATATCTAATGAGATTTAGTTTTCAGATATTCAGCTGTTTTGAATAGTTTTCCATTTATGCACAGAACTGATAACCAATAAAAGTTTAAAACTGAAAAATCTATGTATTGAATAAAATAAAATGAAAAAAATCCAAAATTTATTGATAATCATTAGTACGTTTATAACATGATAATAGAAATATATTTTGATATAGAAAATAAATAGTATTGTAAACCATATAGAGAAAAATGAACATTACAAAAAGAGAATTTAAAATATCTAAGGAAGAGATTAAGAAATACACGAGTAAAAACAAAAAAAGAACATCAACCAATTAAATAGAAAAAAATACAATAATTAACAAAAGAAAAATTGAAGGATAATTCAAGAAAATAAATTAAATTTTACATTCTTCAAATTTACAAAATGAGGTTTAAACATAAAATAATGAGCATATATGAATATTTTATCACAACGAAATTATAACAGGAAAACGGATAAAACCCCGTAAAAAATGAATTTTCTATGAAAAATAGCGATTTAAAGTTGTGATTTAATAAAAGAGAGAATATCTTTCGTATTTAATTCTTATTTATGAGAACCATAGAATTTCTGATAATAATTTATCAGTTTATCAAAATACACATTCAAGGGAAAAAAAATCAAATAATTGGAGTTTTTTTTCTTATATTCACATTTAACTTAATTAAGGCATAGGTTTGGTTATTAAAAAATGCACAAAAGTTATACTTAAATTTATTTTAGGTCATTGATAAATTAATAAAAAAAATCTAGCCATTAAAAAAAGATAAATGAAACAATGGGTGCGTTCTCAAAACAAATCAATGAATTCAAAGAAATAATAAAAGAGAAAAATAGTCAACTATTAAAAAAAAATTCTTTTTTATCTAGGTCCAAGACAAAGAACTAGGTCCTCAAACTATTATAAAAAGTCTACATAATAGACAAAAATCCCTTTTTAAAAGCCAATCTTGTACATGTCATACTTTTTTTCTAACTAAAAATACTCTAATGAAAGTAAGAATCTGCATCTTTCTTCTTATCTAAAGAAATTATTTAAAAATTCACCAATGTAAATATATTAAAGTCTTTTAACAACTGAATCAATAAAGATGCTGCCATGGAATTTGAAAATAGTTTTCAAATGGCCCACAGAACAAATCAAACCAACGTAACTGGTGTTAGAATATAGACTCCAGATATGACTATAATAAGTCGATATAAAAAAAGAAATCATATCGAATAAGTTTTCCAATATCTATAATATCTATAATAAAGATAGTATCAGGGTATAAAAACAAGGGAAGAAAAATTGCGTGTGTGTGGGACACCCCGTTTAAACCAAAATATATATTAAGCGCTAAAAATATTGAGGATATATATAAGAAATACTAGATGATGTTAAAGTCTAATTTATCTGTTTCCAAATTTAATTTATAAGAAAATTTTTTTTATAAAATTTGTATGCCAAGAGGATGAAAAAAAATTCAAAAAAGTATTACTGAATAAATTGATCGAATATAGTGATGAATACAAATAAATAAATATTAGGTAATATGACGGTATTATTTTATGTAATATAGTCTAAAAACTTACGAAGAACAGAAAAATGTGATTAAATAATGCATATAACCACATTATTGCATGTTAATTTTTATTCCTTCCACCCGAAAAGTTTCAAAAAATTATTTAGTCCTTTCAGTCACCGAATTTCTGATAATTTTTTTTTTATTTTTGCAAAGATTATAGAATTTTTTTCCATATCTAATTGGTTTATTATGAAATAAAAAAATGATTATTTATAAAGTAAAAAATTATGGTTTGGGGTATTTAATTAGTCAAAACCCCATTTTACCAAAACAAAATGGCTACTTTTTTGACACAAAGTGACTTTTTTTCTAGAATAAAGTTATATAGCATATGTTTCTATGAGAAAATATTGGTCTTAAATAACCGCTTTGCTGATCAATATTTCTGGGCAATTATAGATGTTTTTGGAAATTTTTTTATTTTTTCTCGACCACTGTTATAAGATTTGGCTTCAAACCACTAATGTTGGTCAAAAATAGACGCTTCTTAACCCAATATTAGTTTAAAATCATGTTTTTTGGGCATGAAGTCCCTTTTTTTTGACCAAAGGTATAGAACTGCGTTTACAGCCACTAATATTGGTCAAAAATAGCAAATTCATGACCCAATGAAACTGCGAAAAAATTGCTACTTTTTCTGAAGGAAGTGAATTTTTTCATTTATTTCTTTAATTGGTTATTGATTCTATTTAATTTCAAGCCAAATTAAATATTTATTAATGATGCTAAATAATTTTTGTTTTTTTGAATTTTCAATAAAAAAATTTTGAACCAATTTTTGGCTCTATGGACGTTTGAAGTCTCCGTTGCTGGTGCCATTTTTTGTATGATGGTCCCTAAAAGGGTTAGAGCTAAAAGAAAAAAAAGAAAATACCAAGCTTTCTTGATATCTATAATAACCCAATCATTATTGGCAACATAAATAGGCACCTTTTTATATTTAATTACTATTTATTCCATATATATATAAGCAGCTTAAATTCCCAATTTTTGTAATTCAAGATTTTTAATAAGTTTAATTTATTTTTATCCCTTGGTTCATTATATTTTATTCTAATAAATCTTTACCTTATTATAACCCATCAAAAATAGGTTCCTTATAATATCATGGAAATTAATTAATCTATCTTTAAAATAGAGCTCCAAAAACCTTAATATTTTATCAGAAAGCAGAAGGCAGAAAAACAGAATAATTAATTCCTGAAAGAAAAAAGTAAAAATTTATTTAAAAAATTCTTTAAAAGTCATTTTTTATGAAGAATATGCAAAAAAAATTCATAAAAACTGAAGTGGGTTCAGTTTTAAAGTTCCAAAAAATTGAAAATATAAAAATATATGTAAAAAAAATTGATACAACCAACTTCCAAAATGACAGTGCACAGCAAAAATTCTAGACAAGTGGACAGATGGATATTGATTCATGAATTATCAAAAAATAATTAAATTAAATGAAATATATATAAACAGAAAACATAATTAGCTTAAATTCAATTTATAAAAACTAGGACTGGGAATCGGAATCAATTAATCTAACATCTAAATATTTTGATAGAAGATGGCTCAAACGGATTAGCTCCAGAATTACGAAATCAATAAAATTAAAATTTTCGTAAAATAAAATGAAAAAAATGGAGAGAAAAAAAATCGAAAATCTCAAAAAATTATAGAAAATAAAGGGGAGAAAGTAATTAGTCAAAATTATTGCCTTTACCATCTCATAATCACAGAAAAAGAACGCTAAAAATTTTAACGGAAATTTTTTTTGAAGTAAAAAAATATGTCAGAGAACGTATCTTAGGTTTGGGATCGGAAAAAATTGAAAAAGATAATCATAAAAACATCTATAAAAATATTAATCTAGAGAGTATAAAATTAAATAAGAATTATGAAATTAAATGAAAATATAATAGCGAAAAAAAATAGTAGACTATTCAAATACCCGAAACAGATGACGAAGATAGAAATAATCTATCTCAAAGAGATAAATATAAAATGATATGATAAATTTTTTTGGTAAAATAATTGTAAAATGAAGATAATATGTAATAATTAAACTACGGTATGAATAAAAAATATCTATTATGAATAATAAATTAGTCGAGCTTTTCTAGTGCAAGAATATTATTTGTAGCCATAAAAATAACTACATAAAAACCCCTAAAAGTATCGACCTTTATTTAACCAGTATAGTAATATTAAGAAGAATAAAAGAATTAATATAGGAAAAAATGGCATCCAAATACAATAATTATGAATAAATAATAATAATTTATCTAAGCATGGAGGAAAATTAACACAAGAACAGGTATAAAATAAGAAAAAAACTTTATAAAAATGATTAAATTTACGTATCTAAAATAATTAAAAACTCAAATATCGGAAATTTGATTGGTAATTTCTATCCAAATGTGAATTTATAAACACAAGAAGACTAAAATAAATGATGTTAAGTTAAATTGAAATTAGAAGATTTGTTACTGTCGATGAAGTTAGCTAAAGAAAGGAAAAAAAATCGAAGTTATTTCACATGGATTATAAGACCATTAAAGAATCACAGATGAAAATTTCAACTATTCGAAAGGAAATTTCCCTAATCAGAGGAATAGTTGGAGGGCCAAATTTTAAGTGTTTTATAATTTAAAAATACCAAATAAAATCGTTGAAGAATAAACCAAATAAACCAAAACTTTCAGGATTAAATACAATAAAAAATATTATGTAAAATCATGCTGATTTACATAGAAATACTAACGCATAATATGAAAGAGGAAAATGAAAGAAATAAAAAATTGATTTAAGAAATTTTTTTCGATCACAATATGATATAAAATTTTATTTAAAAAACATATGTGGGAATAATTGCTGCAAATAAGCTAGAGACTAAAAAAATTAAACATTATAAAATAAAAGGAATAGCAGTATGTTTCAAATATAACTAGTCAGAAAAAGATGGAAGGTCAAATAGATGTTTCTTCAGGCTGCATAAATAAAAAAAAAAAACTAAATATATCAACTATTTGATAAATAAATAAAAAAAATGATACCAAATGATACCAAATGATTATGAGATAAAAAGTATAATTCGATAATTCTATTCTGAGAAAATTAGAAAGGGAGAAAAGTACGATATGAAATAATAACTATTAGCACAGGCATAAATAAATGTGGTTCCAATATATTATAAAATTATAGACCAAGATAATAAAATAAACGAAATATATACATTAATAGACTTATAAAAAAGTAATAAGTCTTCCAATTAAGATAGGAATACAATCAAAGTTTTATATAAGGTTTGTAATAATATTATAAAATAATTTTTTATAGAATTTCAATAAAAATAATATAAAAATAAAAATAAAAATAAAAATAAAAATAAAAATAAAAATAAAAATAAAAATAAAAATAAAAATAAAAATAAAAATAAAAATAAAAATAAAAATAAAAATAAAAATAAAAATATGGAATGAATCCTATTGCAGAAAAAAAACGTCTTCAATTCCTTAGAAGAGTGATAATAGAAAGCTGAATCTTTTTATACCAATAATGTTTTCTAAAGCGATGGAAGAAAAATTTATACGGATTAATTCAGGAATGTTGCAAAAAGTCATCGATAAATAAAAATTAAAAAAAAATCAATCTCAATAAAATCAAAAATTGTATTTGAAATAAATTATCTAATTTTTTCTTATTCTAATTCAGCAAGCTAGAACCGGGAAAAACTCAAGAAAAAGATCTTCCTAGTAGAGTAAAAAAAAAAGGCATATAATAGGGTAGGTTAGTGGTAAATATTGAAATTTAAAAAGAAAACCAGGTTTTCACATTCGTATATCAGCTATTTAAAGTCAATATATTTAAAATATATGATAAGAATAAATATCAATAAATTTATCACAGGACCAACAAATATAGATCAGGGCTTAAAACAGGGACACAAATTATCTTTGTTATTATATAATATTTGAATAGAACCACTGTAATAGATACCCACGAAAATAATAAAGAAATAGCATTGTATGATATATCAATTAAATATTTTTCACAAGCAAACGAGATATTAATTGAAATAAACAACGAAAAAGAAGAAAAAATCCCATAAATATTATTGGATGTTCATTCATCAGCTTAAAATGAAAAATAAATAAAAATAAAAAAAATATGTTATATACTAGGAAAAAATAAATAAAAATCTAAGCAAGATAACTAAAAGACCAAATTTAATTAAAATCCCACAAAAATATGCTATTTGAAACAAATCCTAGCAGAATTTCCTAGATTAAAAAATTAACGAATCAAAATTTTCAGTATTCAGTTTTTTTGATAAAAAAATTAAATATGCACCATTTATTTTTTACGTTATTTTCATAAGCTACAATTCTGTCATAAGCACGCATAATTAACATATCATTTCTATTAAAGGTTTTGAAGTACATTGGTTTTCATCTTATTATTTGATAATATATTTTGGGCGAAAAAATAAGCAAATATAAATATTTATTTATTAGATGAAAATAATTTTTATGTGCAAAAATACTGAGTATTCAAATAATTTTATAAGATTATTTTTCAATCTGAAGAACTTCACCTCTTAAATAAATTTCTTATTTTTGTGGATATTTAAATTAAAGTATGGTAAAGGCGATTTATTCCAGAAAATCATCTATAAATGAAAAAAACCACCTTTATATACCTTCATACCATCTAAAATATGTTTTTACACTCTATAATATATTTATAAAGGAAAAAAATTCACAAATGAGAAAAAGAGGTAAGAAGGAGAATTTACGCAGAAGGACGAAAAATCATGAGTTAAAATTTCAGCATTAAAATTGGATGATTAACTTAGAATTACGGGGATATTAAATACAGAAGCCAATAAAAAGCAATATTTCTTAAACGAGTTATTGGAGTTTTTGGTAAAATGAAAAAATATAGAAAATTTTAGAATTTTTCAACCTTCAAATACTGTGAAGTGATCCTTATGCGCGAAAAATATATTCTGTTTAAATATCTACTTATATGTCGAAAATGAATTAAAATAGGTATAAATAGCACATACCTAACATCTTCTTTATCAATTATTGCATTAATGAACTAATATTAATGAAACATCTGTGAACTAATAAACACCAATTCCTAATAAATTATATTGGAATAACTCATAATCTAATGTTTTCACAATAAAAATAACATATATCATATTTATAGTGCCTTAAAAAGGAGAAATTTTCCCTAATGAAAGGTATAAAAAGGGGCAAAAATTCGCTCCTAAAATAAAGAATAAGATATTTTACCAATCCAAATCCTAGTAATTTACTTTCTAAACTTAATTATTCCTTTATCTGAATAAAATAAGCAAATATCTTCAACAAAATCTACCAATCTATTATATTTACCTTAATATTTGTCTTTAGCAAGCAGATAAAATTAATAATATTATAAAAAAAATTATGCAATAATATGCATTACACAAAGATGCTATTAAAGAATATAAAGTTAACAACATAAGTAAATTCAAAAGAACATGGAAAGGGTTTATAAACCCTTAAATAGATATTATAAAATAAACCTTCAAATTCTACCGAATTTGTTTTATGAAAGCATCAAATCATTTGGCGCATTTTTTTTAAAAAAAATCATTGAAATTAAGCTAAATAAGAAGATTTTAAATTCAATGGAAAATGAAGGAATATATATGTGAAAGTTCTAATAAGGAAATAATAAAACTCCCACAATTACGATAATAATTAAGGGCCTTATTAAATAAACGTCGATTATTTACAAAAATGGCAACGAAAGATAACAAACTAAATATTAGTTTGCAAAGAAATCAATTTGCAAAGAAGTCTTTTTCTTTGAAAATCAATCTAAAAATATATTAATATGCAAAGGGGTTAATTTGAATAGGGATGTAGAAGTTCAAAAGAAATAATTTAAAAATGTCATATTATACTAATTAGGTTATGTTATAACAAAGAAAAAGAAAGAAAGAAAGAAAGTCTAATATCATAAAGAGATAAATACCATAAGAAAAAATTACTGCATAAAAAGTGCTGCCGCCGAACTCATGAAAAAATTACGCTTCAGTTATAATTAAAATTCATTAAAAATTTATTACAGTTCGTCCACTAAACTTTTAAAACGTTTAAATAAACATTTTTTTTACTGAAAATTCCTAAAGACATTAATTATTTAATATTTTCATTAATT
>LSSL01000329.1:0-22891 GCA_001953115.1 Smittium mucronatum | reverse complement strand
AATATCATAAAGAGATAAATACCATAAGAAAAAATTACTGCATAAAAAGTGCTGCCGCCGAACTCATGAAAAAATTACGCTTCAGTTATAATTAAAATTCATTAAAAATTTATTACAGTTCGTCCACTAAACTTTTAAAACGTTTAAATAAACATTTTTTTTACTGAAAATTCCTAAAGACATTAATTATTTAATATTTTCATTAATTATTTTTTTTCTCTTCGTTAAATACTACTCTTAACCTTATTTCTTAGTAACAAAAAAAATCCAAAATAACTCAAATCAAAAAAATAATACAAGTCAAAAAAAAAAAGTTTGTCACAATAAGTCTCAACCAAGTTTAAATTTATAATTAAAAAAGTGAATTACTATGAATACAGAAAATTCTACTAACTTTCAGGAATCTGTTGGGAATCCGCAGGAAAAGGCTGAAGCTTCAAAGGACCCAATCACTTTGCGGAAGAAGTTTATTTCAGACCAAAAAACCCTCAACATGCAAACCCAGAAAATATATTTCTATATACAAACTAATATGAGAGAAAAAAAATGATATTTTATTCACAATTTATAAGTGTACTTGGGCCGTGATAATAATAGTATATGCCCCAAAAAAAACTGATAAATTAAATGACTTAAAAATAATGAAATCCTCCTGTCGGAAAATATTTACATAAGGGAAAACCTAATAAAGCTGATAAATAATAAATCTAGAATAATTATTTCAGGAAATGTCCTCAATAAAATGTCGCAATATACCCCGAAATTAAATAAAATAGAAAGGATAAAAAGAACAACTAATATTATTGAAATAAAATTTATGGTACAAATTAGAGCCAAAAATATCCAATCACCTATTCTTCATTTCATAATGCTATTATTACTGGATAAAAATTATGGATATGGAATAAAGAAGCCTATTACAAATAACAGCACTTCAAAATAATCCAAATCAAAAAAAAAAATCAAGCAGATTCATTACTGTGCAAAATAAGCAAACGGTTCTGAAAATTTCTAAAAAGGTTTAATCTTGAATATTTTCTGAATCCTAAAAAAAAATTTACAATTAAAATACAAAAAATAATTCTAATTCTAAAACCTATCAAAAAGTATGAATGGTTACCAAAATATAATAATTATTATATATTTTTTTATCGAAAATATTTTTTACTACTTAATATTCACATTTCGAGTAATTATATACTTAAAACAATTTAATTTATCACTAAAAAACTAAAAATTTACACCATAAATCCGCCAATTTCTTAATAGAAGTAAAATTGAATTATTTAATTGCAAATTATAATATATTTTGGTACAGATACCAAATATTGGAACAAATTACTAAAGAATTTCATTATCTTTTCATATTTATTTATTTTTGGGTATATGAATGATCGGTTTTTAATAGTTTTAAGGATATACGAATCCTCAAGAAAATATTGGAAAAAAAAAATATTCTCTTCGGATTTTCATCCTTAAAAATGTAACAAAGCCAAGGGATTTCATTAGATAATGATCTGAGTTTTTATTACTAAAAAATATTTCTTCTTGAATTTTAAGTATTATTTTAACATTGGTTTAAGTTTAAATAGAGGTAAAAAACAATTTTTCTAAGGTAAAGAGATTCCAGCTATAATATCGAAATAAGATAACCAGCCCCAAGTATTATAAATATCCTCAGAATAATATTTAATAAATTTTCCTTTTGTAGAAGATTCAGTTTTATGGTATTTTTTTCTTATGAATAAATTTAATATAAGAAAATCCTTTTTAAGTACCCCAAATTTAGTTTTATTTATTGAGAATATATAATTGTTCTACAAATAAAACCTCATAACACAAAATTAAAATTTCTTTAGCATAGAACTAATATAAAAAACTGAAATGAAAAATATAAATAGAAAAATAATTAGAGGAAGCTTTATGAATTAGATTAATGTAAGTTACCATAATCTTCGAAAATGGAAAGAAAACTTGTAATTTTTTTTATTTGGGTTTCTTGAACCTAAAAGAATAAAAAAATTAAAAAACATTAAAAATAAATGTTTAAAAATATAAACAGGAGGAGAGATATTTTTTAAAGATACCTCCTATTATTACTTTACTACAAAATATTAAAATAAGCATTTATTTACCATAATTATCTAATAATTAAAAAAATTAATTACTGAATAAAACTTATAAAATTTCAAAAAAAATATACTTTGTAAAAAAAAAAAAGTATTGCAAAAAAATTTATTCCAAAATATAAAAAATAAAAATAAATGATGGGCTGATCTAAAAATTCAAACTAATAACATATTGCTGAAAACATAAAATTAACCACTTTTTATCGTAGCATTTCCTGCAATTTTCCCCGCCAAATATGATTTTTAATAGGTTAATAATTAAAATAATTCTTTTAAAAAAAACTGATCTATAAAGTAAAATAGAATACTGATCTTGTAAAAATTAATACAAATAAAAAAATATAAAGCTTGCTTGGCGTTTCCATAAGTGCTGAAAAAAAATTTAAGAAATACAACTCTATTAATAAAAGCCATTCATGGACTAAAAAATTGAGATATAAAAAGGGTTCGAAAAATTGTATTTTAACAGTCCAAATTTTGATCCGGGAATTTTATTTGAAAAAATTCTCACATTTCTCAAAAATTTCAAAAAAAAATAAAAACTAATGAGCTTCAAGTGGTTTAAAAATCAAGGTTTTACCAAATTATATATATTTTTTAGAAAAATCCCCGAAAAATACTATTATATGTTATACATGTAGCCTCATTGATCCGAACCAATAATATTATTTTCATGATTATGTGGTGGATATTGTATATTTTTTCCAATAATAATTCAATTTGTAACCAAACTGAGTCATTTTAATCATATTTTTGGGTTACAGATAGTATAACTAGAGTATTGAAACCAAATAATGGACAATTAAACAAAATATAATTTCCAAAAATTTATCAACATTAAAAAATGACTTTAATTAAATTATTAAGTCAATGAATATTCCCAAAAAATCTCTACTCCACTCTTTAATACTCAAATTTTCAAACCAGTGTAAAACGGGATGAAATTGAGCTAATTTCTGTCATTATAACTATATTTTGGATTGGAGATTATCAAAATAACATAAATAGTCCAAAAAAGTTAAAAATATTATTCCTAAATGAAAAATATAACCAATAAGCAATCGAATCAATTGATCCTCTTAAATTTTTTAATAGCATAACATTGGCATATAATCCAAAATAATAAAAACATGGTGGCTTTGTAACTTTTTGACTATTTTTTGATACCTGATTATTAATAAATAGACCAACAGTATTACTATTACCCTCTTTAATACTAAAAAAATACCTTTTTCAGCGTTTAGAATTATATTATTTGCCCTGTTATTCCACTGTACATAATAAATATACTTTTAATCGTGAATTATCAAGTAAAAATATATTAAAAGGTAAAATTGAACTTATAATTGGTCAACCTAGCTTAGAATTTCAAATTGAGGCTATTTTTTTGTATTATTGAAATTATTCGATTATACTTTTTTTATTTTTTGACTCGTAAGGTTTCAAAAAGAAAAATGTGAGTTTATTAAGATTCAAATATATTACGAATTTATAATGATTTATCTGTAAAAGAATTTCGTTCAAGATAAATCAAATTTTTTAATATTATTTAAATATTGCATATTCTTAGTTATTAAATTTATTTTTTACAAATTCTTAAACTAAAAATAAAATTCAAACAAATGTTAATGTTTAATATGTTGATTTGTAAATTTACCAAATTTTGTTTTAATTATTCCAATTTCCAGATTAATTATAGAATAAAAATAGATCCATATTATATCGACTCAACTATTTTTTTTAAATAAAAATACCCTTATTATTTGCATCTCACCAAAAAGAAAATTCTATTTAATATCCAAAAAAATTTTAAGGTTAGTGAAGCCGGCGAATCTCATCTATGATTAGTGAACCAATCGAGAATCCTTGAAACAAAAATCTCAAAATTTAGATATCTTATTGGATAAATCGACAGAACTACCTTTAGTAAACTTTAAATATTTCAATTTTAAATAATTAAAATACTTTTCTGATCCCTAAGTTATTTACCTGAGGGAATAGTATTTTAAAGGGAATAAAGCCAGTAATAATATAGAAAGAATACCCCCCCCCCTCTTTTTTTTTTGGTATTTTGAAACACTATAGCTCTTTTTCTGAAAATCTTTTGAGCATTTTAACCAGTAATGTATACATATAGACTAATAGAAATGATGAAAAATCCAAAAAAAAGAACGAAATGTTTTTCTGTTAGTTATAAAAAAAATAATTGAAGCTGAAAGATGATTTTTTTAAACGTCAAAATTAACATAAACTGATTATTGACACATATGATTAAGAAGAATATTTATTTTGTGAAAATTTTAAAGATTCAAAGATCGTCTATTCTGATAAACACAAAAAATATTGGGTGGGAAATGGATAAGGTCAATTGACTGATGAAAGACTGACTCTTATGAGTCCAATCAGTTAATTTTATTTAAATATCATATGTATTTTTTTAGATGGATTAAAGATGTAGAGTATATTTCCTAAAAAAAATTGACACGTTATACTTGAGTGCAGCCCCAGTTCTGTTCTATTATTATTGATTTAAAATATCACAGATTGTAGAGATATATTAATTTAATAATTCTTAAAATTTAACGAAAGATTAAGCATAAAAGAGAAAAACAACTATTCTAAGATGCCTTACCATAAAATAATTCACCTGAGTTACAAAGGTTTTCCAAATAAACTGTGAGGTGCGAATAAAAATAAGGCTTCAAAGTCTTTGTATCTGCATGGAGAAATATATTTTAAATGCCTTTGATTTGTCAATTATAATCAGAAAAAGGAACTAAGAATATTAAAAAAATCGAAAAAATTAATTTACAAGTTTAAAAAGTTTATTGATATATATACTATTTTTTTCTCATAAATCTATATTCAATGTTAAATAAATGAAATAAAAAAAAATAAATAAATGAGTAGATGGTTTAAAAAAATTGACATAAACATTATAATAATAATCTCATGATAATTTTTGATTAAATGAACTTCTCTTTTAAAAATTTATTGAAGCTTTGAAAATAATAAATGCGATCAAAAAAAGAAGTATGGTCTAAGTCATGATAAATATTTTATAATCAAGAGATTTAAGAATTTTTTCAAATAGGGATGGTATTATTAATTTGTTTCACTATTCCTTAAAAAAAATAAAAGAAAAAATTCAAATTATAAATCTGTATTCTTCTATTCTTAATAAGTAATTTTGATTTAATTGCTCCGAAATTTGTGTATAGTTAAAAATCGAAAATATAATAATTTTTTTCTGAATTAGAAAAAATTGATTTTATTCATTAAAATTTTGTTAATTTGATAAAATTTTATAAATTTTAAAATTAATTTTATCCAGATTAAACTAAAAAATCTCATGATTGCGCTTTTCTAATAATCCAAGTACATAAGCTTAATACATATAGTTTTTTTCCCCGTTATTATCATTTTTCTATTTTTAAAAAATATTACAATACTGTATTTGTTTTGATCAAATACGATTTATTCCATTTTATGCAATTAATATTTAAATGTGCTTGAATAATATGGTTGTCTAATAAATAACATATTTAGGGATATTAAGATAGGTTTTTTATAGTTTTAGTTAAAAATAACAAATAAAATCAGTCAGCTTTATACTATGTATAGCTTAATTTTTTATTGATAATTATACTAGGGGAATAAATTTCAACTGAGCAAATTATATCGAGAGAATGAAGAATTTTTTTATAAAAGTTAGAATTTAGTTTGTTTTTAGAATGAGACTAACTTAAAAAAATCCCAATATATTAAACTCAAGGTGATTAGAGACCGATTTAGCTAAAAAATCTTCTAAACTGATTAAATTAACCCAATTCGATCTTAATTTTCTAATTTAGACGATGAAAAATAAAATAAACTGTTTTTTATTAAATCCGATATTTAAAAAATAAACTTTTAAATGTATATATCAAAAATATAATAAAATGATCGATTTCAAGTTTAACAGTTTATAACTTTTTTAAAATTTTTTAGTACTTTTGTGTATGATTAAATTATTTAATGGGATATTTGTCATTTACTTATAGTCATTTAATTTTCATTTAAAATACTTAGATTTGTATAATAAAATTTTCAAGATGATAATACAAGTCCTTATTTTTAAAAAAAATTTATATTTTTTTTTCCATCACTGAATATATTAATAAAGATTAAAATTCCCAATTTATATTAATTGATAGATAATTGTAGAGAAGGTGGTTTTATATAAAATTAACACTCAAAGAGACAAAATATATGATTTTTTTTTAGAATAAATAATTTGAATATTTTTTCAGTTACGGTTTTCGATTAAAATAAAGTAAATTGGTTTTAGCTGATTGGTTTATTTGAAATATTGTAATTAATCTGGCAAAGTGATAGTTAATATTAAAAAAAATAGTATAAAAATTTATATCTTGATAATAAATAATTTTTTCAAGAGGTGCTGGGATTAATTAAATTTTATTCTTTCGTTAATAAAAAAGTTGAAAAATTTAATTTTAGCTCTATTTTTATTTAAATTAGATTGATTTCTACCGATTTCAGATAAAATTGTTTTTTATTATTTGATTTAGATTTTTTAATTGAAGTTTTAGCTAAGGTCTAAAAAATTTATATTTTTTGATTTTTTTAGGGTTTTTAGGGTTTTTTATATAAAATAATTTATATAATTTTTTTCAAAAAATATTGATAAAAGTGTATAGTTATTTATTGAATGTGTATAGGGGTATGTGTTAATCAATTTCAAAAAAAAATACTAGATTGACAAGTTATGTGAATTATATAGCTTAATTTCAAGTGTTTTTTGAATTGAATTTATTTTAATGGGATTAAATGGACCTAGGTCCATAGGAATGGTTATTGTATGCTTGAAAACATATGATTCAGATTTAGTTAGATATCTTCTTTGATTTTTCAAAAAGAATATTAGCAGAATTAAAGATATGTATTTAAATATAAAAATACATTTTAACCCATTATCATTAATTATGGTTGATGATATAACTGTAATAAGTTATATTAAACTCTTTCTAATAGAGTAATTTAAAAACAAATTTTCATCAGAGGGTATTTTTATTCCCATTTTTTCTTCTTATTTATAATATTATATTATTTTGAAAAACCTTTTTTATATTTTTAGCATTTTGTATTAAATATAAGTTTTTAATAGCAATTTTATTCTTAAAAACGTTAATATATCTACAATATCACTTTAATTTAACCATTATACTTTAATTTTTTACTTTATAATTACTAAATATTATTTATTAATTAACTCTAAAAATAAAATTATAATTTTTAAAATTAATTTACATCAAAAAAATTGATTTTTTAATTAATAATTTTTCTTTTAATATTTTCCCATTAAAATCGTATTATAAAAAATATTTACATAAAAAATTGGATTTAAAAGCTAAAGATATTTTAAAAATTAATATTGGTATTTTTAAGATGGATATTTGAGGGTTAAAATAAAGAATAACAGGGGGAAAATGAAAAAATGAAAAAAAACTAAGTTGTGGTAAGATAAAGAACATTTTTGTTTATTTCTATAGGATACAATTTATTTTTTTTGAAATAAATAAAATAAAATTGACATCGAAGTGGTGAGAAGAAAATTTTATTTCTGGGTGGAGGACAACTTTTACTATTCCAAAAATTCTTATTATTCTATAAATTATTTTTAGAATCATCTTTTATTTGGTTAACCTATTTTTTCGTTTCTTTTGAATCATCAAATTTTATTTTTTGTTTTTCAGTTATATTTACATTATCTTTATATATTGGTTTTTAATGGTTTATAAGTTTTGTTTTATTCTTAAGTGAGATGAGATAGCTAAAACACTAGGTAAAAGATTAAGTTTTATATTATTTAAATTTTCATAATAAAATTTTATTTTTTCATTAGTTCAATATTGTTGCCGAAACAAATATAATGGTCACGAGATGGTCTATTTCGGCACCTTTTTTTACGACTTTCATTAATGTTTATTTTTTTTGATAGAGGTCACTGAAGATGGGTATATTTATGTTTTGGCATCAATATAAACTGATGGAAAAACTTGTGGTAATGACTTGGGCTCATATTCCAACTTATTAGGATGATGGTTTATTGAATATATATTGTATTTTTAAAATTCTCTTTCTTAAAGTTCTAGTACCAACCTCTCATTAAGTTTCTTAACTGTTATTAATATTTTGGGAGCTGTAAAAATAGTATTTATTGGAAGTACTGGTGGAAATTGGAATAGTAATAGATAGATAGATCAATGGGTAAATTCCCTCATTAAAGTATATAATTGGCGGGGAAGCGATTTAGATTGGTTATGACGTGTTTATATTAGATTCACATTTGGCTGAGATGAAATTTTTTCGGAGCGATGGTTTTTTTTAGTAAAATTTTTATAAGTGTTTCGCTAGAGAAAATAAAGAAAATTTGTAAATTATAACTATTACAATCGATTTGATATTATTTTTTGGATTATATATAGTTTTTTTATCAAAATTTACCTAATAATTTAATATATGTAAAAAAAATTTTGATTTTGATTTTAAATAAATGATAACGTTGCACCATGTGAAGGCATTCAATAACGGCTATATAAAATTAGCGAAATTTCATATAAATAAAAAAAAAAAAATTATTACAGTAAATCTGAAATTTTTTAAAATTTATTAATATTAGCTGTAAAATTATGAATTAACTAGTATAATTATGTAAATTTTTGAATAAGAAAAAGGCTGGATAAAAAGAAAAATTTCAGTATAATAGCTGATTACATAGAAAATTTTTTTACTGTTCTTGATTCGAAAAACCTCAAATTTTTTGAATTCGACTTCAAAAATTTAGTGGTTTTAATTTAATAAAGAAAATTTGTATAAAAATGTTAATAGTAAAAATTGTACCATTTTATTGATAAAATTATATTAATTTAATATTTTATAACATTTAGTTTATAATTAGAGCTATAATATTATAGATGTTATTTTTTTAATTTTTTTTTATCAGACTAGTGTTCATAAAATTATATTTTAATTAATAGATTTATTAAAAAAGATAAATATACTATTTAAATTGCGGGGTTTATAATTTGATGATATATAAAGTATATGTTATTTTAAACATATTTTTAGCTTTAAGGTTTATTGTAATATTACTATATTTTTTATTTAGTGAAGAAAAAAAAACTCAGAAATAAAAAAATATGGAAATCAGAAAAAAAAAAGTTATCCATTTCTTTTTATTTTTTATGGAACATCTTTTCATTGTATTTAAAATTCGATTTATTTCAAATAGTAATTAAATAGTGTTAGAATTTTTAAATCCTTCATTATTTCGTTTTTTTTCCCAAAAATCGAGCTTTAGTTGTCTTAAAATCGAAAAAAACTAATGTAATATTTTAATTATTTTTTTGAAAATAAGAGGTTTATTTTTAAATTTAATCAATAGTTTTAATATAATATAACATCATTAATTTATTACTAAATCAGTACATCCGGGCTTTTTATTTTACCTCATTGTTTTGTGAATATTTATTAAAACCACTTAAAAGATATACTTAATTTTTGTTTTTTGTAGTAAATGAGTAACCAATTTGGAAATAATTCTTTAAAATGTAATATTCCTTAAAAAAAACATTTTATAGTGCTTTTTTTTGGTTTTTTTTTTTGAAATTTTTTTTATATCCTATTCAGATTAGTCCTGTTTATTATGAAATCAATTTTAATTTTAATTTGTTACTTTATCTTTTCAATTAAAAATTAGAAAATTATGAATCTGCTCTAAAAAGAAGCCAATAATTCGTAATTAAATGGGTATAAATTATTTTATTTAAATAATTTCTTTTATCTAAGCTTCATATATAGCATCAATAGAAAATTCCTCGCAGTTTTTTATTTGTTTTGAGTTGAGATGAATTTGATAGTTTTTTTTATAAAAAATTAGCTAATTTTTTTATTATAAGATTTTTTTTTGTCTTATAGATTTATCAGTAAAATGTATTTTGATAAAAATAAAAACAAAAAACAAATTTAATTTGATAATAAAGGATTTTAAAAATATATTAAATCCGTTAATAATAAAACCTTAGCCTTGTTTCGAGCTTAAAAAAAGATTCAAAAAATTAATCTTTTATCTTTCTGTTCACAGTTTAAATAACCATTAAATACAAACCTTTTTTTTGCTTCTATTAGAAAGATTAAGGTTTTTTTAGGATTACGCTAATTAAATTTTAGAAACCTTATGGCAAAATTCCGAGCTACTCAAAGAAATTTCATAAATATTTATTTTTGAATTCATATTTCATGCTTAAAATCTTAATAAAAATCAATAATATTTTCCCAGCCAAATTATTTTAAATTTTACACTTGATAGTTAAAAAATTTATAACTTATAATATCCATAATATCATAATAAAAAAATCCAAATAAAATCATTTTTAATCAACTTAACCATTTGAACTTATAGGATTGATTTTAAGCCACCAAAATATTCAAAAATAAATGGTGATACAATAATAGTAGATAGTTAAGAAAAAAGAATTTATTCAAAACTTTTTTTAGTATTTTCGGTTTTTAATTAATTGATTTGACAAGATTGATTTTTTTTAATAAATCATGTTAAGCGCGGAAATCTTTTGATGCTTAGTTAGAAAATATACATTTATTACTGGGAGGATTTTATTACTAGTCATAAAAATAGAAAATGTATTAATTTATATTTTTTAGAAATTGTGTCCTCCTTAATTCCTTTATATTATTTAAATAGCTAACATTAATGGCATTAATGACTTTTTTATTTTCATTTCTGTGACAATTTCATTTAATTTTTCGTTATTATTTTTTCATTCAAAAATTTTTTTACAGGAAAAATAATTAAAATTAACATTTCTGATAAGCTTTTCATAACTGTTGTTTTATAGAAAACTAATATATGTTTGTTTTTGACTTTAAAAACTTCCAAAAAAATTATTTAACCTTTTACTTTTCTTTCCATTGGATCTCCTAAACTTACTGTAATTATATAAAATTTTAAAGGCTGAGACTAAGTTAAAAATAAAATCGATTACTTGATAATTTGCTATAAAAATTATAATTTGAAATAAAATTTAGTTTAGGTGAATCTATAGCCTTGATATTTAAGTTGCAATATGGAGAGTATATGAAATTGGGGGAGGAGGGGATTTTTATATATGTCAAAGAATACATTTATGCCATCAATTTGAACTAATATAAAGCCAATAGCCTCTAATTATTAATTAATTTTTATTTATTTTGGTTTATATTAAATCATATATAATTACTACTATTTTTAAATAAATAAGTTTTTTAACAAAAATTGCATTAAATTACATATATAATTTGGAATTTCGATGTTCAGTAGTATATTTAATAAAAAATAGTATAAAAATATTATTTTAATGAATTATTTATAAAGATTAAATTACTATATTTTGTGACTTTTTATAAATTATCTTTGCAAAATAATTTCAAATATTACCGCATGAGCCATATAAAATATATTTTATTATTAAATATCGAAAATTGGTGAATAATATAATAAAAAAACATTCTTTTTATCATTTATTTTTTAAATTACAAAAAATAAATTAATAAACAGAAATTATTTAAAAATTAAATTATATAAAAAATACAATAGTCGGTCTAGTTTAAATATAATCACATTTTAAGAAAAAATTCGCATAATTAGGTTTTTTTTATGTTAATGAATTCTCCAAGCAGAAAAAAAACTCTTTTCATGTTTACATGTGTCACTGAAATATCAAAAATTATTATTCTATCTATTTTATAATTAAGAACAGTTTATTATAAATTAAAGCATACGAAAGATCAGAGTATGACTCTTTAAAAAATTAAAATTATTGTTATAAATTATCTCAGAATACATTTTTCATAGTAGAAATTTGTGAAAGAATGAAACAGATTAATATTTATTAATTCATAGTGTAAAACTTTTTTCAGATTCGCTTTTTATCAATTTAGTTTACACATTTATATTATTAGAAAAATAAAAAACTTTTTAGAAATATATAATTACGCTTTAGTTTTTGGTATGTATAAATAAAGTTTCTACTTATTTTTTAGAAGTTTTAATAATAATTTTTCTTATTTTTAAATTCTAATAACTTAATTCAAAAAAAAAACAGAAAAAATTTTTATCCCCAAAGTACTTTTTTTCTTTTGCTTATTATCTTCCTTCTTAATCTATTTTAATCTCTCTCAACTGTAAATGCAAAAATTAGTTAAAAAACTATATTCATGGACTCACAAAAACCATGAAATTTTCAAACCCCTTATTTTTTTTAAAAAATTACTTATAACTAGAGCTGATTATATCCCCCATCCTCTTATCAAAAAAATTGTTTCGTTAATTTTTTTTATACTTTCTATATTTACATAAAAATATTTCCAGATAGGCGGTAATATGTAATTTGACATCTAATACGATTATAAAAGATGACTTTTTTTTAACATAAAAATATCATCCTGACCAATGCTTTTTAAAATTCGTTTAAAAAAACATATATTTGATATCAAGATACATTCAAAAAAGTTATTTATCACTTGGAAGATAAAAAAACACCATTTTTTATAAATATTTTCAGAATTTATATCTAATATCTGCTCAAATTTTGAATACAGATATCCTGGTTTAAATTATCATCACTCATAAATATTCATTAAAAACTGATGATTAATAAATTTTAATTCCACTAATTTTCTCTAAAAAAATACTTATATAAATTCAAATATCTTAATATTGGGAATAGCATCATATATTTCTGGAATAATTTTCGAAGTTCTCAAATGGAATGTTTTCGTTATATTAAGTCCCTCAAAGATGTCTTAAATTAATTTTTTTCTGATTAAACGTTCTATAGGAGGATTTTTAAGCTTGAATATCTTTTTAGTTTATATAAATTAATCATAATTTTATGATAATGTATTTAAATTTGTTGAAAAAATTTCAAAAACTTTCTCTTCTGTCCTTGGCAATGCTTGTAGCTGGAAATTATCGGCTAAATTTATTATTCAATATTTTATAATTTTTTTTGGTTATTTTATTTGTATTTAATATAATTTTTTTAATATTTTCTCTTCAGTGTATCATTTAACATTAAAATAGTATAGAAATTTCCTAAAAAAAAATTGCAAATTCTTTTAATTTTGAACTATTCTTTGTTTAAATATTTATACATAATTAAATAAATATTTCCTATATGAATCTAATTCAAATTAATTAATAAATGAACAATTTTATAGCTAAATTTTTACACCTAGCATTATTGATAAATTAATTATTAAAGATATTGATTCTAAGTTGAGAGTAATTTTTTAAAATTAAAGCATTTAAAAGACGAGTATTTTTTTATCCTCAATCTTTCAAATGGCGAGATTTTTCATTATTGTTTTATTTCACACCTCAATTTAAATTTTATATCCTAAAAGTGCTAGTTTGATTTTGAATAAATATAAGTTTTCATGAATATTGATTTATCACTAAAAATTATTATTTTACTTTAAACGTTTTTTTATCACTTAATTTAGCTTTAGTATGTTCAATAAAGTTAAAGTTGCTTAAACTTAAATTTGGGATCATCGAAAAAAGCTTCTTTTTGGCCAATAAATTATCTTAAATATCCGGTATTCATACTTAAAACATAATACATCATTTTATTTTACAGTTATATTTAATTCAATTTTATTAACGGTGAACAATTATTCAAACTTAATGCATTGGTAATTTTAATATTTCATATACTTTGGTATGAATTTTTATCGATTTTTTAATTATTGAGTATATATGGGTTATTTGGAACCCATTGTAGCTAATAAATAATTTATAATGGATTTAGATTATTTTTAAATATTAATCTGATTTAAGTAGTTTTTTTTTTATTGGTTATTATGAATATATTGATAAAAACTGTATGTAAGAATCCTCAATAAAATTGAGCGCCGAGTAATCCTATTTTTTTATAAACTAAAAACTGGCTATAGTAATTATATCCCATAATATTAACTTAAACAAAATTTATAATAAAAATTGAGCCTATATTGTGCATAGTTAATTATATAAAATATGAAATTTTATCATAAAAGAAATTTTGAGCACGAATCCAGATTTTGTGTAAAAAAAATAATTTTTTATGCATTTGCTTTTAAACTAATCAAAAATTAAAACTTTAGGAATTTATAATCATTGAATTATTTTAAAATGAACATCAC
Organism: Smittium mucronatum; assembly: GCA_001953115.1. Classification (NCBI taxonomy): domain Eukaryota; kingdom Fungi; phylum Kickxellomycota; class Harpellomycetes; order Harpellales; family Legeriomycetaceae; genus Smittium; species Smittium mucronatum. The sequence continues at coordinate 8,516 of LSSL01000329.1, read as the reverse complement.
AAAAACCTAATAATGTAAGATCGCTTTTCAATCAATTTAAAAAAATTGAATTTGTGAAAAAGTCGATAGTGCTTTATACCACATATTTTAATATTCAATACCTTGTAAATACTAAATATTGGCAATTATGTTTCTAAAAATTCTCACTTCGATTGATTATAAGTTTAAAAAAATTTTTGGGAATTTTCTTAGGAATAAAAGTAAACAAATAAACAGATTTTTCAATATTTTATGCGTGATTTCTATAAATTATTTTTTTAAAAAAAATTAGGGTTTTTAGCAAAAATAGATAGGTTTTTGAAAATAATTGCAATAATAGACAGTTTTTTAAATAGTTGCAAAACTAGACGGGTTTTTAATTTGTTTTTAATTTTTAGCATATGGATTCATTGATTAAATTTACAATTGATTTATGATATTTTTTAGCAAATAGATTCAATAAATTTGCTATATATGCATTTAATTGGCTATTATCATCGAAATTGGAGAAATATCATAATGGGCCCAGTTTTAATTAATATTTAGCTCAGCTTATGAAAATTGACATCTCTGTATGGCATATAGATAGAAAACAGTGATTTGGGATTCTTTTTTCCTTTAAAGATACTTGATTAGATTAAGTTAAACAAGAATATCTTCAAAAATATTTTCGGTTTAGGATATGAAATTCATCAATGAGTTAAATAATTTTGGGATTTCCATTCTCAATATTTAAGTATACAATTTGAGCCTTAATTTTTTAACAAAGACAAATTATAAAAGTTTTGACTTCAATTCTTTTATAGAACCAGCTATAAAAAAAAGAATTCTTTCACTGCCATTATGTAAAGTTGTTAAATACACCTAATTTATTTTTTTATATGTATATAATTTGATTATAAATGCTCCAATCAATTTAGTTTTTAAAAAAAATTTATGATTTATTTTTGAAGGGTTTGTTTTTGTAACAAACCTATTAATGCGACAGTATGGATAATCATTTAAACAATATTGGAGGTTTATCACAATATCAAGTGGTAAATATTAATTCTAGATATATTAACATAAATATATTACTAAGAATTTATTTTAATATTATACCGTCTCCTATATTCTTAAGCGGTGGATTTGCTAAAAAAATGTACTCTTAAGACTTAAAAATACTAATTATAGAGACCCAGTACCCTTCCTGGTATATTTACGATATCTTTTTTTATTATAATACACGTCTTGTATATATAAATAGATTCCCAGTTTATAATTTGGTAAACTAAATCATATTACCTAAACTTAATATTATGGTTGAATTTTACCACAATTAGTAATAATGCCTATAAATTATAACTTGAATTTTAATTTGAAATGTTAATGGTTTACATTTTTTATATTATTCAAAATTGTTTTTATTATCTTACAAATTCGCATAAGATTGATTTGCTTTAAAAAAAATAAGTCTTTGAAGGTTTTTTGAAAGATAATTAGATGATAAAGAATAGCAGTCTAAACGTTCTCCATAAACTCAAAACTTAAAATGTTGCGGTAGTATTTCATTAAATTGCGATTGTTTTTTAATGAAGGCTTTAATGATAAACACTTATTTCTATTTCAAGGGGAAATCTTCAAAAATTTGGGAATATATATAATGAAAAAAGTTCAAAGAAGAGTGTTCTTTTATTAAATAGATAAATATCACATTTTACTATTGCTTTTTTTAGAAAAATACGTATATAGTTTCCAATAAGTAATATCCTGTTATACCCGCATTAATTACAAAAAAGAATTTGAATTCGTGGATTTAAATAATACCGTAAAAATTTGTCAACTGTTTAAATTTTTTAATATATTGAAGCTAATTTGGTACATTAATCGCTTAGAAAGTGATTCCAAGTTAATTTTGTATTCATTATTTTATTTTGGTCAGTATTTCACTATTTTTTTATCAATCAAAAATCTATAATAATGGTTGCTTTTAAATATATATTATTCAATAAATCCGATAGCTTTTTGTTTTTTTAAGTGTATTTCGAGTATTTCGAACGTTTTTTTGAAGATATTCTTGTTTAACTTAATCTAATCAAGTATCTTTAAAAGAAAAAAGAATCCCAAATCACTGTTTTCTATCTATATATCATACAGAGATGTCAATTTTCATAAGCTGAGCTAAATATTAATTAAAACTGGGCCCATTATGATATTTCTCCAATTTCGATGATAATAGCCAATTAAATGCATATATAGCAAATTTATTGAATCTATTTGCTAAAAAATATCATAAATCAATTGTAAATTTAATCAATGAATCCATATGCTAAAAATTAAAAACAAATTAAAAACCCGTCTAGTTTTGCAACTATTTTAAAAACTGTCTGTTATTGCAATTATTTTCAAAAACCTATCTATTTTTGCTAAAAACTCAAAATTTTATTAATTGAAAATTCCTTCATTATTTTTTGAATTATTTTTAAAAAGCTTTCTGATTGAATTAATATCTTCAATTTCACATAAGAAATTTTTTTAGGTCCATTTTTAAATATAAAACGGAAATTTTATTTGTTTTAGGAAAAAAATCATTCCGGAAATAAAAGATAATATATGAAACTTTTAAAATATTTTGTAATAAAGTAATTGATCAAATTTTTGGATTTTTATCTCAAGTTAAAACAAAAAAAATTTGAAATAATTTATAGCGGAATCACTTATGTGCATTTTACAAATGACTTGACTCAATCAACACATAAACTTTTTTTAGAAAAAAAAACATTTCTTAACTGTATTATTATAAATAATTTTTATTTATTTGAGTTAAACATTAATATTGTATAAATTTAATTTAAATACTGTGTTTAACGCACATAAAAATCCAAAAGGGCTATAAGATAAATTATAACTAAATTTTTTTATCAATATAATATGATATGTAAATATTTTTTATAATATAAATTTTAATTTTATAAGGAAAAAGAAAAACATTATTAATTTTTTAGATTATTTGAAAATGTAATTTTTTTTTATATTACTATATTGAGAATTTTTTTTTTTTGATTTGAATTTTCATATATATTTGATTTAATAATTGAAATTGAAATTAATCATTTTTACATAATTCCAAAATGAATAAATTTAATTCGATGGGAATTTTATTAAACTTGATAAATTATGATAATAAAAAGAATATTATTCAAATTATTTTATTAAATAATAAAGAAATTAATATAAATTTATTAAAAAAAATTGGAAATAAGTTAATCCGATTTTACTGAAAGTAAATTCTAAGGTATCGAAATTGCTTTTTATCTTGAGATATGTCTTAAACTATAATTTTTATTTTTATAGTATTAAACCAATGATTTGATATTTTGTGACTAGATAGCCAAACTTATTAATTGAAGAAGTCTTTAATAAATTGATATTTAAGGTATCAGGGGGGTAAGTGTGGAATGGGGGCTGGATGGAATATTTTTTAAGTGAAGAACCAAAAAATATTGAATTTTAAATTAATTTCTTTAGTTACATGAGAATTCTATTGCTTCAGATATATTTTTGAAGAATTTTTCAAAAAATTTTCTTGTCAAAAAATATTATTGAAAGACAGATATTTTAAATTATAATATAAAAAATGAAAAAAAAAAAAAAATTCACATAAATTTTTTGATATTATAATAATAAAAAACTCTTTTTCTAAACTAAAAATTGGTAAAATAAGGAAATATATCATTATCATTCTGAAAAAAGACAATTGTAAAATGATCTTATTTCCTAATTTAAAAAAACAGTAAATTTTTTTTATATCATTAAAAAAATTCTAAAGATATTTATAAATTTTTTATTGCTCAAGACAGATACTGATTCAATTGTGATTATTTATTCATAATTGTATAAATTAAATAATAGTTTTGTAATAATCTCAACATAATAATATACAATACAATATAATTTTGTAATATTAAAGTTTTGTGAATAAAAGCAGAAATAAAAAGATTTTAATCCTCATATTTATATTGATAATAATAATAATTAATAATATATAAATTATATGAAAAAGTTTGGATTTTTAACAGTAAAAAATCTTTGTTGAATTATTGTTTCTTAGTATTTTTTTTTTTAGACAAAAAGTTTTTAATATAGATAAAATTGTAATAGAAATAATATTTTTATTAATATAATAAAAATCTTAAGGAAAAAAATGATTAAATTGATTTATAATTTGGTAAAAATATGAAAAAAATAACAAAATATGAAAATATGAAAATACGAATACAGCTGAAAATGAAATTTCTTTAGAAGAACTTATAAAAAATAAACAATTTAATCCTTTTGATTTTTGATTTTAATCGATAGAATTTGCCTCGCTTTATTTATTTTTGGTAAAATAAATGACTTTTTTAAATTTTTTCTAATTAAATTAATTTTAATTTCAAATGGTTTAATTTTTTTTGTGACTTCTAGCATCATTTTCAACTCACCATAATAGAAAAAAACCTAAAATTCATATATGTTTTTAAAAAAATTATCTGAAAAGCGTGAATATATTATTTTAGTTATCTTAAAATATTAAATTCGAACCTGTAAACTATATATAATAAACCCTCAAGTTATTGGTCTGATTTATGAAACATCTAATCATCTACAAATGAAAAGGATTTTCACAAATTTTGAAAAGCTACATCAATTATCAAAGCGGAGCCTATAAAAGGTAGATTTTTTTAATCCTCTTTAGACAGTATATAATCGATGTTCATCTATTTTTATATTATATATGACCTTATATAACAACAAAAGTATATGATTACACCTTTTTTTTGATAATTAAGGGTCCAGAGTCATCTATTCTGTATAGAAGCTGATTTAGCTTTGGATTTAATATGGAAAAAAAAAATTTCAAATAAGCTTAAATCTCTGACGGGTAAAATTTTGGAAAAAGGAAAGATTTTGAGGTTTTTTTAAAAAAGTAATTGAGTCTAATTTATTCGTTTCAAACCCGTCTACTTAAGCTAAAACCATTATTGGAATTTAAACTACTTAAATTTTTAAAATTAATGTACAAGGGATATGATTTAAAAATTAATATTAAGATATCATTAAATAACTTTTTGAAACATCTCGATTAATTTTATAGCACATCAGCTTAATTTATATAACTTTGCATGATTTATTCAACGTATATACAATTTATCCCGTAAAACCAAATATTTATGATCATCATATACCAATAATGAAAAATTATGCTTATTAAAATAAATTTTGAATCTTGAACAATTTTAAAGAATTAACTTAAAGGTTTTTTAAGATAACTAAATTAGATTGTCTTTAATAGAATTTTTTTTTTTATGAGTAAGATAGGCAGTATTTAAATTCTTCTTATCTTTTATAATTTTTAGCAATTTTCTAAATTAAAAATAAATTTTATAAAAGTTATTTATTTCTGCTGAAAATCTTTAATTATTATTTTATCAAGAAGCAATATCTGAAAAAAATATTATAATTAACTGAATATATTTGTGAGTTTTTATAAAAAGTTCCTCTGTTGTTTCCTAATTCTCTTAAATTACTGCAAGATGATTTTGAATATTTTTAATGTTTTTTTTGTTTCAGAAATGCTCAAATATCAGTTTTTTTAAATTCATAAAGGAGGAGGTAATTTCAACAAAAAAAATTGCTTATTTTCAAATTTCTATAACCCGATTAGTATGAAAACAAGAGAGGATCCTCGATATGGATTTTTTAAAATGTAACTCTTGAAAGTTTTTAAAAAAGAAAATACTTTTTAACAGTGATGACTTATAAAATCACATACTGATTCAAATTTACAGGAAATTTTCTCAGAAAAAAAAAATCAAAAACTCTTGAGTATCCTCGACTTTATACACTAAAAATTTTTCAATTGAACTGTTCCGATCTAAGATCACTTCTGATATTATATTTTATTATAAGACTTTTTTTCCTTTTCAATATATTTTTTACTGGCCTATCTGTAAATTTTTAAAATTTCACAAATTTTTTTTTCTTTTTATAATGTTTCATTAATTAAAAATTAAAATAAAATTTGGGCTTTTATTTAAACATATTATTTATTTGATGGAATGTATTCGAGAAATTAATTTCATTTCATGATATTCAGAAATAAGAAGAGATTTACTTTTTATATTTCAATTTTTGTAAATAATCACATACTCTCACATCAATTAAATTTAATTGCTTCATTTTTTTTAAAAAGTAAAATTCTACTACAATTTTTTTTTTTCAAAATAGAGTTTTTTTTTCTGAATTACCTCGAATTTTTAGTAAAATATTTTTATTAAATGCATAAAACTTCTATAATGTTTATAAAAGGGAATTTTATTTTGATAATCATTCTTAATGACCATTATACCGCCACCAATAGATAATATTTTTACACTATGTCGCCAAAAAACAACAATTCGAACGATTTATATGTCTCTTTTCAGAGTTGTTTAATATATTCGTTTCTGAAAGAAAGTAATTCGGCTAATCATAAAAAAAAAAGAAAGATTTATTTTATTTATTTCAATTTAGTTTATAGTAACAATTTTCAAAAAAATATGTGAAATTATATATAATATGCTTAAAATGTACACCTAGTTAAAAATTTTAATATTATTTCAAATATTCATCAAAATTTTTCTTTCATTAAAATTCATAATTGGGTGTGATAACGTAAAAATTGTATAATCAATATCCTTTTATTATTTTTCTTAGTATAAAAAGCCTTTTTATTACCAGAAATTCTATTGATTTTTTGACACAAAGGAATAGCTAATAAAAAATTCTAAAAAAAATAACTGCAAAATCTGATTTGATTGGGCTGTAATAGGGCTATACAATAATTATTTGATACAAAAGTGCTATTTTTTTTTATATTTAATTGAAATTTGTTGCAGCATTTTGTATTTACAGCTTTCGCTATAACCAAGCTGGTTCAGGATAACTTTAAAGATCAATCAGTATCTTTGTGTATGCTTTTAATAATTTATTTATTTTAAAATTAAAAAACTTAACTATAATAAAATCCTATCTTATATTGCTTATAGTAATTTTTCAAACTTGTAGTGCGGTGAATTTAAAAAATAAAATAATTGAAGATAGAAATAAAATAAATCCTCATTTTGTACCAATTTATAAAAAAACTCTTTTTAGAAAGAAACTTTGATAAATATCTCTACACAAATGAAAAAGCCAAAAATTTTGTACAAAAAATATTATAACTATGATTTTTAATAGTTATTAATCTACGAAATATTATCAATCCATTATTTTTCAAAATATATTAGTAATATATTACTATATCCAGAAATATAGATATTATTTTTACTCTAAAGTAGTTTGATTTTAAATGGTTCGCATAGTTATAGCTAAAAGTTGTTGAATTCTTTTATGTTTCATCATTGATTGATATGAAAAAAGAAGTATATAATTCTTTTATCTTTTTAAAAAGGAATACTTAGTTTCTGTGAGTTTTTTGTGAATATTTTTGAAGTAAATTTCTAATTTCTTTAACATTTTGATTTTTTTAACCTAATCTCTTATTTTTTTATTCTTTAATAATAAAAGGCTTCTATTTGAAATTTGATAACAAATTTTGGTTTTTAATTTCTTCAAAAACACATTTTTGACATATTTGGGTTTAAACTTAGGATAAACCTCAATAATAGAACTTGAAATTTCTTATTAATTTTTTCTATCAACTCAGCTCCAAAAGATAGCAGTGTGGATCTATTTTTTAGTAAATTGAAAATAAAAACTTTTATAAAATAAAAATTATAGTCAGTAAATTAGATAATTTTAATAATTTTATTATAAAAATTTCTTTTTGAACTATTCAAGATTTTATAAATATTACATATGTATATTTCTCTTAACTAAAAGGTTTATTAATATAAAAATTTCCATTTTATTCGTATAAAAATTAATCGAGATGTTTCAAAAAGTTATTTAATGATATCTTAATATTAATTTTTAAATCATATCCCTTGTACATTAATTTTAAAAATTTAAGTAGTTTAAATTCCAATAATGGTTTTAGCTTAAGTAGACGGGTTTGAAACGAATAAATTAGACTCAATTACTTTTTTAAAAAAACCTCAAAATCTTTCCTTTTTCCAAAATTTTACCCGTCAGAGATTTAAGCTTATTTGAAATTTTTTTTTTCCATATTAAATCCAAAGCTAAATCAGCTTCTATACAGAATAGATGACTCTGGACCCTTAATTATCAAAAAAAAGGTGTAATCATATACTTTTGTTGTTATATAAGGTCATATATAATATAAAAATAGATGAACATCGATTATATACTGTCTAAAGAGGATTAAAAAAATCTACCTTTTATAGGCTCCGCTTTGATAATTGATGTAGCTTTTCAAAATTTGTGAAAATCCTTTTCATTTGTAGATGATTAGATGTTTCATAAATCAGACCAATAACTTGAGGGTTTATTATATATAGTTTACAGGTTCGAATTTAATATTTTAAGATAACTAAAATAATATATTCACGCTTTTCAGATAATTTTTTTAAAAA